>JBBNBP010000888.1:0-51645 GCA_039737535.1 Lagodon rhomboides | reverse complement strand
ATAAACTTTCATAAATTCCAAGTTTAGGGCTTTAAAAATGTTATGTAAACTATATAGATTTGAAATCGATGCATCAACCACCTGGAGGCTCAGGAGAGAGGAGAAAGAAGAGAGAGCCTACACGATCACTCGTTGGCTGTTGCAGGCTGTAGGGCATGCATATAAGTCAATCAAACGTCTTCCATCTCAGGATCTCCGGTGAGGGATAATGAACGGGCCGCGGGCGAGCCTGTGGTTCAAAAAGAGGATGTACGACATCAAAGTTGGTTCAGTTTACGTTCAGCATGTAGAGAAGCTTAAGGATCTTAATATAAATATATTCAAGTTTGCTGTAGCTACCCGTTTAGCTATCGCTGTTGAAATCTCCAGGACAAACTATCCAGCGTGGTCAACCTTTGGCGAGGGGTCGGAGAACCATCTTGTTCGTGTTGGGAGAACCATCTGGCAGGGTTTTAAAACTGAACTATACTTTTAAAAGATCCTTTTCTTTATCCATTTCTGCTCGAGGAGGTTTGGTGCAACATTACTGCTGCATCTTCTTCTGATTTCCCAAACTACGGAGCGGGCCGAGGGTCACAACTTGCATTCATCTCGCCTCAAAGAAATGAACGCTGTTCAGAGGAATTTGCGTCAACCCGTTATCATTGCGTTAACTTTGACAGCCCTAATACATACATATATAAATATACATATGTTTATACACACACACACGCTTCTCATTGTGTTTGAAAATATTTACATGGCACAAGTTCCATGCAAATGATGAATGAGTGTTAAATATGGAACGAGATGTGTCCTCTGAGTCACGGATCAAAATTCCCCCGTGTTTTGTCCTCTGGCACGAAAACTCTCGGGTTGAATAGCAGCTGCCTGTCAGGAGAGGCGGCTCGTTAAAATTAGCCTCTCTGTTTGTTTTTTTTCAAATGGATGGTGGCGTGTCATCTTCTGAAGGCCTGCTGGCTTGTCTTTAATAAAAAAAAAACAGGGGATGGAAGCAAACAAACAGCAGAAGCTCTCCATAAATCTATAAGTTCAGGTCAAGGGGAACTATCAAAGTAAGTCGATTAGAGACACCCTGTTCATCATTTGTCACCACGAGGGCGGACCAACCTGCTGTTTCTCCTATCAGAATCTTAATTGCTGTATAATTACCTAACGACTTCTATCATCATGCAGGGTGTGCCCACAGACAGAACTGGGCTGGAGTTTATTCGGCGGCTGCCGAGGGAAGCTGCAGCCAATGGTGCATCATAATCATGATTTATTAACACTCTCTAAGTTGTGTCGGTTCTATTTGCTCTAGCGCAACACAACAGATTGGAAATGATAATATTTGTGGCGGGGGACGAGCAAACTGCAATTTTCTGCCGAGCTCTTGGTGCTGCGGGGCTGATGAAGTCAAACATATGTCCTTCAAATACGAAAAAAAAAACTGTGTGTGACGCATGTGTTTTCACAGTTCCGGACTGTACATTTTTATTTCAGCGTCGGACCGGACACGCTTTCATTCCAGATCTGGCAAAGGCCATAATTCATACGCTCGAGGGAGGGTGTTGAGGAAGGAGAGAGAGAGAGAGAGGATTGTTACGTATAAATAAAAGCGAAGACACTCCATTTTCTCAGCAGCCCACGCTGCAGGGGAGTGCTCATTAATCAGCCAAACAAATGAAACACATGATGCTCTTGACACTGTAGTCTCTGCTGGGAATTGAGCATTAGGGTGCCGCATTAGAGCTCTCTGCTCCCTAATAGACCGGAGTTAGTCCTCAACACTGCACCACACTTGTACTTACATCTTCAGAGGACAAGTAAGTATGTAAGTATGTGTCCGAAACAAAAAGATGACTGATGGGGCAATTAGAGGGCAAAGTCAGCAGTTGTGTAATGATCCGGTTCCAATACACCCCTCGCCCTACCGCTGCATTTATTCGGCTTCACGTCAAAGTGACGACGAGGACGTTTCAGAGACTGTTTCATAAACACTTAAAAGTTCCTCGTGGTCACTTTAAAGGGATATTCCGGTGTAAGTTTAATCCATGGTCTAACACACCTTGACACCGAGTAAGACTCCCCCTCGAGAGGTCAAGTTAGCTGACCGCTAGCTTAGCTAGTTTTAGCAACCTCAGAAAAGACTGACGATAACACGATACACTGCGGCTTATGTCTCCAACTAGAAACCGCCATCAAACAGCCATAGATTTTCATCCTTCAGCTGAGGAAATCTACTGCACTCGGTAATCGACTCGTCAGGGCTTCCCCACACAGGCAGGCTGCTGGAGGAGAGGGTGAGTTGTGCTGTGTTTTTAACACAAATCCGGCAAAGCTAGCAGATGTTTGATGCTTCGTACTGTGTGCTGGGACTGTACATGTACTGTTGCTGAAGTTTGGTGCTGTTCTCACCATTAATTGTGGCTTTTTGATGGCGGTTTCTAGTTGGAGACATAAGCTGCAGTGTATTGTTATCATGCGGTCTTTTCTGAAGTTGCTAAAACTAGCTAAGCTAGCGGTCAGCTAACTTGACCTCTCGAGGGGGAGTCTTACTCAGTGTCAAGGTGTATATCCCTTTAAGGGGGAGGGTGTCCCAGTTCTTGTTGGGATCGAGAACTCTGTCTTCGATAAATGATGGTCTTTTAGTTTATGACACGCATAAAACAATCGCAACTAGTTCGCTAATGTCTCGACAGCTACCTAGCTAGCTAGTTGTACCCATTGTTGTTGCTGATTTGTGCATGGCAGTGTCACATTTTGATCAATTCCAATGGTGCACTTGGGTTACTCCCACAGTGAAGGGATACTGGTTGTTTTGATTAGCCTACAAAGAACTGCCAACTCTTTCTTTTGTGATGATGATGACTTGATTGATAACGTGAAGTTGTGAACAAACTGTAAGCGTACTTGCTCAAAATGTCTTTTTACGTCAACGTCATTGACGACTACTGATGTGTTTGAGGGTCCTGGAGGGTTGTCCCATTTAATAGAGTAAGATTTCAACCTTTAATCCTTGTAACTCTAATTGGAGAGCCAATGGGATTGAGCCAATTCCTTTTGGGTATCTAGAGTTAGCTCTGTTTTCAGTGACTCAAGCAAAAAGAGAGACTACACATTTTTAACAGAAAGTCTGTGTTCCTATGGTGTGAGAGGTATTTACCAGGCCTTTTTTTACCAGGTCTTGTTGCATTACAGTAAATGTATGATCCAGTCAGGACAGCTCAGCCTCCGGTGCTCTGATTTTGACAGTTCATTTTTAGCCATGCTAGCTCGCGGTGTGGCTTCAGGGGATGCGATGTCAATCTGTACATCGGTCTGAAATATCCCGACAACCACTGGACGGATCGATGTGAAATTTTGTGCAGACATTCGCAGGTTTTAGTTGAAACAACCTTCACTGATTGCTTGACTTTTTATTAAACTGCCAATGAGACATTATTAATGAGAAATCACATATTGATTAGGTTAATAGTCCGTTAACGGTTAGACACGATTTTTTCCAATTCATCACCCGCATGAAAACATTTGGTCGATTCCTCTCATGTGACTCACACGAAAGCATTAAAGATTGCGAGGCGTTAATCAATGATGTGGATCCAAGTGATCGGTCTTTGTACATGTACTGACTGTAACACAATGTTATTCAGTTTTATCTTTTTATAGCAAATGTAGCTTTTGTTTCTGGTAAAAGGTAACAAATGTTATTATCGTATTACAAGTATAAAATCTAAGGATTAAGGGATAATTTAAAAGTTTGTAGTGAAGCAGAACTTGGGGAAAGTTGATAATATTGATTGTAACAAAATCACAGCGGAGTTATTGGTTTATTTCAAAAGTAAAAACTTAAATGTCAGAGTAAATATTAGCTTTTTTTCCAAAATGAAAGAAATTAAGTGGTAACAAAACCCCCAAAAAAGTGTGTAGTCTTCATGAGAAATTATCTTTTTACGTTCCGTTCTTGGCGAAATCTATATTTTGATAGATGTTAAATCAAAAATTAAGGTTTCAACTGCAAAAACAAGTCTTTAAATAGTTAAATATGATGTTTAAGATGCCTGTTATAAGGACCAAGAGACACCAAGGCTTCCTGCACCGCCGCTGCCGTTCACACTCTAAATCGTTGTCTGTAAATTGCTCAGTTTGCAAAAATTGCTCAGGCTGTTTGCTTGTACTTTGACTTGGATGCCGAGTGATTTTCAGCTGAACCCTCCCAGGATCGTACGAAAACACTTTCCTGCGAGGGGCCAACAAAAACACCTTGAACTCTCTAACCTTAAACTTCCAGTTAAACCACATCTAGCCATTATCTGGCTGCATTCTGCTGACCACAGATACCTGGATGCATCGTGTGCATCTGCTCTACAAACCACCCCGCGGAATAAATTCCCTCTTTCTCTTCCTTTGTTCTGTTTCGTAACAGCATATGCTTGTTTCTCACGTTGACATTTGTGCGGGGCCAAATTTCTGAATAATGCACAGTGGTTTTTGCATAGCTAAATGTCGCGCCCGCTGCAGTCTGTTGGAGGCGGTCTGTCGGTCTGTGAAGGGGGAAACGGACCACCAGGGGCTCCTTCGGAAAAAAATACATTGGAGTCGGCCTAATAAAGGCCATAAACCCAGAGTACCTGTCTCATTGCATCAATTAGGGCGCTCGGATGGAGAAGATACCAAACATCCTCATTAGAATGCGAGGTTAAAATGGAGGACGCTGTGAGTCAGTGTTTACCAACAGAGGGCTGCTTTAGAATGAGACGGAGGACGCCGGGCCGTGCGTTTCCCCCCAAATGCCCGCTTAAATGCCATCTTCAGCTCTCTAAGGTCATTAGTTAGAAAAATCTATGGGAGAAAAGTTGAGGCAGACAAACTGATAGAGAGCAAAGCTGGCTCTAGTACTGGCTTATTCAGCCCCCTAATCTCTCTGGTGGGCTGTATTTGTTGCAGGCTAAGCCCTGAGATGCCCGGCCTGTATCAGCGTGATGGAATATGAGGAGCGACAGTGAGGGGGAAAGGGAAGGAGCCGAGAACGAGCAACAACAACAAAAAACAGACAGTTGTAGTCAGTCAGAGTGAATCTTACCATGTAATTTCTCCCGCTGATCCCGTTCAGCACGCTTCACTTATCTCCTCACAAGCGGCGCATTTATTCTACACGAAAATAAACAGGAAGATAAACAATGTGCGGTTTCCAGTCACACTGTCGGAGACCGCTGGTCTGAAAAGGTTTCAACCTTTTTTTACCCCGAGATTGAATTAGTTTTGACAGAAGTGGGGGGGAACTTAGCACGACCGACCCCGATGCATCATCAAATGAAAATGAGGAAGTTTCCTCTGCCTGAAAAACAGCAGATATGAAAGGAAAACCTCCGGGACGCTGAACTGCACACCGGATCTTACAGAGGAAGCTACCAAAGCATAGAAATCTCCCAGCCTGTCCTGGATGGTTATATAAAATGTAAACTGAAAGGAAAGAGAGAAATACAATCAAATGGACACTTCGTAGCTCAGATTTGCATTTACTTCAAGCTGAAGTAAATGCATATATCTTGCATGCTAACATCTGTTCGTCTGAGTCCGACCGCCATGATCAGATGATGGTGCTCCATGAACACATTCGCCAGGATAAATGTTGGAAAAGTACGTTTCTGCAAAGCACAGATATGTTGACATTTCAAAACTTCCAAACTCCCAAACATGACTGGAAACTGTCCCGAGGTCCGCTTAAAAGCATCCACTGGTGTCACGCTTAAAAATGTTTAAATGTCAAAATATCCGCCAGTCTCACGCACACATTGTTGAAACAACATGGCGTACTTCTTGCCTGTAACTTCACCATCATGCCCTCTACTTCCCGATATGAAAGTCATAAACATGTAGTGTGAACATGATATATAAGCAGAGTACATAGGTATACTTAGGTATTAATTAGGTATTGATTGCCAACATTTTATCCCAGCAACCGGGCTAGAAAAGTCAGGGCACAGCCAAATTTGGTAGAAATCAACATGTTGGTACCGTGAGTGTCTGTACCAAATTTCGTGGCAATCCAGCTACTTTCACAGGATCAGCAACGTCATAAAGATGCATCATCTGGGGACTATGAACTGTCCAAAATGTTTTGTCACACCAGGCAGTAGATGTTTCACATGATGTTTGACAACCTGCTGGTGTTTCTAGATGAAAAGGACACAGGCCGGCCATCTGCTAGCATGTTATATTTAACCAGGAGAGATTGAAACTCTTTTTCCAGAGAGTCCTGGCAACACACTTACGTAGCTGTAGACACAAGACAAACAAACGATTAACAAACATATACACAGTTTGACGTAACGGGACACAAGTGCTTGTCTGGGTCTCACTCCTGTTGTTAAATCAACTGAAAATCTTGCAAGACATCCAAACAATTATTTAGAGGCTTATTGCATCAGTTTGACGTTTTTTGATCGGCGTAAAATACACTGTCAACATTTTATCCCAGCAACCGGGCTAGAAAAGTCAGGGCACAGCCAAATTTGGTAGAAATCAACGTGTTGGTACCGTGAGGGTCTGTACCAAATTTCATGGCAATCCAGCCACTTTCACAGGATCAGCAACATCATAAAGATGCATCATCTGGGGACCATGAATGTCCAAAAATGTTTTGTCACACCAGGCAGTAGATGTTTCACATGATGTTTGTTTCTAGATGAAAAAAAAAAGTCAGAGACATTAGACATTGACGAGGAAGTAATCATCTAGGGACCATGAATGTCTGTAAGTAAAATTCATGCAGTCCAACTAATAGATTTTGAAATACCTTTTTCAGGAGCAAAATGGTGGACGGACACAGGCCGGCCATCTGCTAGCATGTTATATTTAACCAGGAGAGATTGAAACTCTTTTTCCAGAGAGTCCTGGCAGCACAGTTACGTAGTTTCAGACACAAGACAAACAAACGATTAACAAACATATACACAGTTTGACGTAACGGGACACAAGTGCTTGTCTGGGTCTCCTCCTGAACAAAGTTGCAAGACATCCAAACAATTATTTAGAGGCTTATTGCATCAGTTTGACGTTTTTTGATCGGCGTAAAAACACACTGTAAATCGCTTGTCCTGCTCCTCTGCAGCGAGCTACTGTAGGTGACCGACAGCATGAGTTACAGCCGCTGCCGTCGGAGTTCCCATCCCTTCCACCCGAGGGCCTTGGCCACAGCAATTTGGCTGACAGCCTCTGTACACAAAACAAGAATTGATGCATTTATTTTCCACAGTCACAGTGTGACAAAACATATTTCCCCGGTCATCCGTATTGTGCACATTATGTATGGGGGTTGACAGAATATACAGTCCCTCCTCCCTTTTTCCCTAAACATCCTCCTCTCCGTCCTCTGCAGCGGTCCAGACCCCGCTGACGAGCCACATCTGCAGCGGCGGGCGAGCATATCTGTGTTAAATTAGAGCGCAGCGTCACCATCAAACAGTCCCGCAGCAGATTTACCCCAGCTTCCCCCTCAAGGCCTCAGAAGCTGCCGACAACATTTTCTCTGTGTGTCTCGCTTTCTGTTTTGTTTCCGCCTCTCTCCTTCATTAAAACGGGGTGTTCGCATGCATCAGTAAATAGATTTCCTCGGCCCTGAAGCTTTTTAAAGCTCCCCTGGGCTGAGTAGACAAGACTCCTGGAAAATGCGGAGGTCTTGAAAAGCCTGTGTGTCTGACATCACGTCCGCGTTGTACAGGAAAGAAGTAGAGATTTGAGTTTTAGTGAGAATTATTTTGTTGTACTTCTTTTACTCGGACGGCATTCGTCGCTGTAAAAGCCTGAACAGTCACATCGTTCACGCTGCCACATGTTGCTTTGAGCTCACGTGACTTGTTTTACTTGTAAATCTGGGCTCGCTCGCCATCAGAGACCCCACATGTTGCCCCTCTTCATCAGACAGACCTCCCAAGATGGTGCTAGAATGACACGCATTGATCTTTAGAGACCCAGTTTGGTCAGTAAATAAATCAGATTTCGAGGTGCAAGACTGTGATAACAGACGAGAGGCGCGCTCTGATCCTCTGCTAAACAAAAACATGCTCATTTTAAATCCATTTCTTCTCGGATCCGTCGCTCACACATTCCTGTCTCCGTCTGGCGTTGAAGCTATCGCGAGCTACCGCAAACAAACGATAACGGCGCTCTCTCTGGAGGAGCTACTCATCGCACTTTGTGTCGAGAGGAGCGCCGAATAAAGCACAAACACAACGAGCGAAAGAAAACGGAGTCGCCGGTCTTTCATTCGTCCGTGCAGCCATCGCACGGCGATGTATTCCGACGAGCTCCCATCCTCCACGAGTGGCTTCCTTAATGAAGTGCATTAGTCCGGGATGTGTGTGTGATGTTTCTGTGGAGAGTGAAGCCGAGTGGAGCGAGCGAGGCGAGGCGAGGCGAGGCGAGGCGCAGGTAGAAAGGAGCTCTTTGGAGAGGATGATGTGGATGTGATGGAGGGCACCTCTTCAAAAGGAAAAACCTCCACGCTGCTTGTTCCCCCGTACAAAAACATTACTTTGCCATCACAGAGCAGACGAGCAGAGTTCAGGCGGGGGGAGCGCGAGCGCTAAAGAGGGCGGGAGTACGAGAGGGCGACGGCGGGATTGTGTGGATTTGTGAAAGGATTCAGCTCCACAGAAATCCAGATTCATCACAGCTGAACGAACGGTCGTTGATTCATTGATGGAAAGTTGTTCTGGGAGCTAATGACGTCGAGGCGGCGTCACGTGACGAGCGGTCGCCCTGCCAGTCCGTCAGCCACAGTTTGTGATGCATGGCGTTAGCTTTTCCGGAGGAGCCGATGGAATGATAATAGTGTCGAGGAGGCCCTCGGTGGCGCCGCGGCCTCATATCACGCTCAGTCATCTTCACACCCAGTAAAGTCAGCACATTTCTGCTGCCATTAAATTCACCACGGCTCATTGGGGATCGACACCGCACGCCGTCAGTGTCATTGCAGCGCCGTGTGAAATTCAAGAAGGATTCACTTCTTCATGCTCGGGACAATCATTATTACTAAATACTCTTTTCTAAATGACTGGCATTACGCGCTCGGAAGTCATGTATTATTCACCTCACCTCGCCGAGGAACTAATGATTTTTACCCAGAAGTCCACACTTCATCAGGCAACGGGATAACCGTTCCCCCTAATGGCCGTGTGATCAATTCAGCTCTGCAGCCGTTATCTCACACGCTTGACTCACTAGGGGCCAAAGTTAACGGGGCTTTATTTAGCGGCGGGGACGTCGGTCGCAGTGACCCCCGTAACTAGAGGCGAGAATTTCTTTGCTCCGATATTCAGCGGTGTGAGCTGATTTTTAAAAAATGCACAGGAGAGCTCCTCGGCGAATCACACCGTAGGCTACGGAGGGAGCGCTGGGGAAATTTTAATGAGGACCCTGTGAAAATCACACGCCCGTGGATTATTTGCTATGCGTCGCGATCTTATTGGCGTTTCTCTAGAAAATCAGCGCAATTATTGTTATCAAGCCCCTTTTTTTTCTGCTGGAGTCGACTACTTTAAAAAAAAAAATACGATCCGAATTGTTGCGACTCCTCTGATATCCAGACGCTCAGCGAATACTAAGAGCCCGACGCCGCGCTGCGCAGCGGGAATGCTAAACGCCTTCCTCTGCAGTTGCAGTTGCAGCTTGAGATGCACGAGCGATGATTGAAATTTAATTAACGCCTGCACATTATGATCTTATGATACATTTCACTTTGTAAGCATCTCAGCAGTTGCTTTTCTTTCACTTTGTGGTTTTCTTCCGAGACCGTTAGCACTTATTACTTCGCAAAGCTTTTGGTCAGTCGGTTATTAAATTAGAATGCCACATTGTGTTACGTCAAATTTCTGCTGTTTCATTACAGAAGAAGTTGCCGTTGCACAAACTCGGCGAGGCTCTGAGGGTGTGTGTGTGTGTGTGCGTCCTGTCATCATCTCAGTGTGTGTGACGTTGGAGCCACTGCAGGTCACCGAGCTGCAGCGAGCCTCACTGCTGCTTTACTCCAAACTGTGTCATCTTCTTCACTGGTGTGGACATTTCTTTTCTCTGATTAGCCCGTTGTATCTTCCACGACTGCATGTAGCTCACTGGATACTGAGATGTGGCATAATGAGGACTGAAATATAACAGAGAATTCATCCGAGATCTGGTTTTATATTCATGTTCGACACATGTTCAGGTGAACGAGGCGTTCAAAGTGAGAGCTGTTGTTTTTCCCGAGCCCTTTTTCGAAACAACAGTTTGTTTTTTAGGACATCATAGAATTGGTAATCTCTCCCACTTGGTGGAGGGGAATTGCTTTACTTCTTGAAGGTCTTTCGGACTGCATTTGGCTCTTATATTTCCCAAAGCAATTATACTCGGGGTGAATTTAGTTGTCTTCGGCTCTCCACGGTGGGCTGTGGGGAATGTTTGCTGTTTATTTATTTTTTTTCGCTGGATTGGGCCTGTGGAGTGGAGCGTCAGGATGTGATGACGGGGGCTGCAGCAGCTGTGGTCAGAGACACAGCGCACTCTGCTGGCGATGGGGGGAACGCCGCCTTCCGTGGTCCATGTGTGTCAAATCCAAATGTGTGGAAAAAAACAATGTCAAATACGAGCAGGTGTTCGTCTGTGTAGCAGGGGCGCGTAATTGTTACACTCCCCTCTCTCTCTCTGTTTCAGGTGTGTGTGAGTGCTCAGACTTCACCGCGGGGATGACCTGCGAGCACTGCCTGGACGGTTACTATGGCAACGCTCTGATTGGCACTCCCGGTGATTGTCAGCCTTGCCCTTGCCCGGACCGTACCAGCTGCGCTCAAATTGCGGAGACGGGACAGGTGGTCTGTACCAACTGCCCTGCAGGACGGACAGGTGAGATGACCACCAGCGATGGCGGTATCACTTCCTTCGTGGCACCACACAGACAAAAAATAAAATAACAGGCTTTATGTGAAGGATAAAAATGATGCAACACTTCCACAAGACAGATTGATGCTGATAAGACTGAGGGATTTGTCATTTCTACAATGCCACCTGTGATTCAGACACCACCAGAGCTTCTAATTCAATTACAGCAGACTCTGAGGGGACTCGAGGACGACCTCTCGACAGTCTTCCCGCTCAGTCATCCAACTAATTCCCGCCCACTCCTCTCACCTTTCACCCCCTCTGCGTAGGGATGCGCTGTCAGATGTGTGAAGACGGTTACTATGGCGATCCCCTGGGACAGTCCGGGCGGCTCGGCCGTGTGTGAGATGCGACTGCAACGGCAACGTGGACCTCAACGCCGTGGGAATATGCGACCACGTCACCGGGCGGTGTCTGAAGTGCCTGGGACACACAGAGGGCGACCAGTGCCAGCGCTGCCGGAGGGGTTTCTACGGCGACGCCCTGAACCAGACAGCCGTCCAGAAGTGCAGGGGTGAGTTACAGATGAGGGATGGAGGAGGGGTCAGCTGGTTCATTATGTTCACAATTAATGAAGATAAAAAAGTGTTTTTGTGTATGACAAGGTTAAAGGGACAGTTCAGGTGTTTATCCAGCTTCTCCACATGGTTAAACTAAACTCTCACAGTAACACAAACAAACATGAACACAGACTCGATTTGAAGCAGTGGTGGATGAGCAGCTCCCGTGTTCTGCAGATTAAAATGTCAGAGGGAGTCTGAGGAGAGCAATAAAACAGCTCCCTGTTGTCGAATAGCAAAGTAAAGCATGAAAATATTATAAATACGGCACACACTTAAACTGATATTGATTTTTAAGGTGGCTCAAATAGGATTTGTCCACAGCATGTGGCTGTACTGCCTGCTTCTCCAAACTGAGGGTTCGCCGGCCGCCATCTAGCGCACGTCGTAAACTACCTACGGATGAGCACCTTGTACAGCTCCACTCACTAAAGTGTGTTTTGCTTTCTGTTACCTGGATATGTGAGTTCCTGAAAACTGTTCTCACAACCATCTGCTCCAAGGAGGAAAGTTTCTCTGAGTTAAAGGGATATTCCGGTGTAAATTTAATCCATGGTCTAACGCACCTTGACACCGAGTAAGACTCCCCCTCGAGAGGTCAAGTTAGCTGACCGCTAGCTTAGCTAGTTTTAGCAACCTCAGAAAAGACCGCACGATAACAATACACTGCAGCTTATGTCTCCAACTAGAAACCGCCATCAAAAAGCCACAATTAATGGTGAGAACAGCAGCAAACTTCAGCAACAGTACATGTACAGTCCCAGCACACAGTACGAAGCATCAAACATCTGCTAGCTTTGCTGGATTTGTATTAAAAACACAGCACAACTCAGCCTCTCCTCCAGCAGCCTGCCTGTGTGGGGAAGCCCTGACGAGTCGATTACCGAGTGCAGTAGATTTCCGCAGCTCAAGGCATGAAAATGTATGATTATTACCATAGATATTATAACCATGGATTAAACTTACACTGGAATATCCCTTTAAACACTAAACTACAGTTGTTCACATTAGCCGTGTTTCCATCGTAAACATATTTTGAAGCAGATTTTGCAGCACATCCTCAAGAAAATTAAATATCGTTGATTGATCAGTGACTCCCAAATTGACACATATCACTGTTTCCAAAACGGCAAGAAAACTACTTGGTTAAGTTGAGGAAAACATAATTTTTGGGTTAAAATAACAACGTCACCTTTGTTAATCCAGTTACAAACATAGCAACGTTACCTGTAAACTTAAATTCGTCATATACAGCTGTCTTCACTGTGTTAGTAAGTTAAAATGACAAGCTGCAGTCTCCTGGTTGTCTGACTTGACCATCAAACCCTGCCCTTCTCCCTAAGCAAACATTTTCGCTCTTCACACGAGTATATCCCCGACGTCCTCCTTTGCAGCCATAATAATGACTACGGCCACTAGAGGTCACCAACTGACATCAAAAGTCAAAAGGTCATAATAAGTTGTTTTCACAGTCGACCTGCTAAAAATCTGTAAGAAACAAGCATTCATCCACTGAGTTTGGACTGTTCAGTGAAGTCTAGCAGATTCATAGTAATAGTAATATTACTATGAATGAGTAATAGTTTTCAGAATTAAAAAAATGGTGACTGTACTTTCGTGGAAAAACGATATCAGACACAAACTACTACTCAAAGCGAGAGTATTTTATATATCTTGAGCATTTTTCGTCGGCGATCTTTACAAATCCTCACTCGAGAGACGCTTGACATTCCTTCACATCGACCGTTAGACTTCAGATTGCTCTGTTTTTCCACAGGATAGAGTCGAGTAATAGCCTGAACGACATTGAGAACAGAGGACTCGATGGCCTTGGGTTCTGCTTTTAAAGGATCGCAGAAAGCGGTGCATTGAAAATGGTCTTGACTAATCAGCTCCGGAGCTCCTTTTAGACGAGTGAAGCACTCTTGAGTCCGTGAGAGGTGAAAGCTGAAAATGAGGGCGAACAAATGGCTGTGAGTCAGAAAAAAAAGATCCCCCCTCTAAAGAGGAAGAACTATAAAGAGTCTTTGGTTTGAGAGAATTAAAAAAAAAAGACGGACAGACAGAGACACAAAGAGGAACAGCTGTGATGTCTTCATCCTCTTTAAGCCGCGGGTCGAACTTCTGTACAGAACAGCGTCAGAAATAGATCCATGAGTCTCCCCGGTGCTGTCGGTCATTTCTTTTCTGTTTTCTCCCTCGAGCGCTCTGGGATCGAATCAATCACGAGTCCCCCCCCACGCTAACATGATGCATCGCCCGTGATTTCAGCAAATGTAATATGATTGCTTTCGTAATGAAGTTGTTTTTTATTTGTTTCCCGTAGCCTGCAGCTGCAATCCTGCCGGAACCTCCGGGCACGTGAACGAATGCCACCCTCAGACGGGAGACTGTCAGTGCCTCGGCCACGTGACGGGACGGGATTGCAGCTATTGCGAAGTCGGCTTCTTCAACCTCCAACCAGGTGCAGGATGTGAGAGGTATGAAAGATCGCCTGGGTGGATTTGTTGAATAGATTTTAATAACTGAGCTTACAAACTGAATCTATTACTGGGATTTTTTTTCTCCCTGCCTTCCTTCCTTCCTTCCTCAGGTGCAAGTGTAATCCAATTGGCTCGTCATCCATCGCGTGTCATCCAATCACGGGGCAGTGTGTGTGTCGTGCAGGAGTGGAGGGGAGGCTGTGCGAGTCTTGCCGTGTGGGCTTCTTTGGATTCTCGTCACGAGGTTGCAGAGGTGCAGGACTTTACTTCAGGCATCGCGAGCGCTCTTATCCTCTAATCCTCTCATACATCTAACACAGATCACACGTGGAGGCGTTTCTAACTCCTCAATGTTTGCTTCGTCTTCTAACGCTCCCATCCCTCTCTGTCCTGTGTCCTCTCCCAGCCTGCAACTGTGACCCGATGGGCTCCATTTCCATGCAGTGTCACGGTAACGGGACCTGCCACTGCCGCCAGGGCTTTGTGGGTTATAAGTGTGACAAATGTGAGTTGAACTATTTCCACGACAGAGCGACGCACCAGTGCGAGGAGTGCCCCGTGTGCTACGGCCTTGTTAAGAAACAGGTGAGTTGATGGGTGTCTGTGTCTGTGTGGGTGTTTCGTGGAGGGAATTTTGAAATTCTTCACATGCAGCCAACTTCAAACCTGCAATTACTGATCACCTTAGAGCCCACTTGGATCCAATCCATCAATCAGTCACCTTATTTGTACAGCGCCAATTCACTAACCTGACTCTCGCCAGATGCATTTCGTTCCGCCTAGCTCCACTCACATCCATCTGGGATCGCTCCCGTTGGGAGGGATTTCAGCACCAGATTTTATGGTAGAGCCAATCAGGACTGCCGGGCGGGAGTTTCATAAATGTGACGTAGCGGATAAGCGACTGTTTTGATTCAGACAACAATGGCGGCTCGCATCGAGGAAGCAAGCGTCAACATTGATGCTGCTATTTCATCTGTGTTGTCCAATCTACCCAATATTTTTTCGTTAACAGAACATCGCTCTCATCGACGTCACAGGTTGGTTTCGATGTGAGTGGTTGAAGTAGCACGTCAATAAAGACAACAGACAAGTGGTTTATCCAATCGTATGCAAGGATTTTTGCCTTCTGATAACACATCTCCAGTGGAGCGATCCCAGATGGATGAGTGGAGCGAGGCGGAACGACATTCATCTGGCGAGAGTCAGGTTACCAATTCACAGCAAAAGTCACCTCATGACACTTTCCAAATTGAGCGCGTCTAGACCAGACTCCTTGATTCATTTATTTACAGAGACTAGGCAGAAACCTCGGAGCAGAACCGGTCTCAGTCCAACATCCAACAGCTACTGGTGCTGACAGTCCCCCATGTTTTTTTAAAAAGAAGACATTCAGCTGGCTTAACACTGACCCCTGAACGCTACCAAGGTGATTTGTCAACGTAGCGTTAATGTTAGCAAGCAAGCCAAGACGACACAACATATAAAAACACAAACTTTGGGCTCAGGACTAACACTTCTCTTCTCTTAACAGAATCTAACTGCTGCCACTGTTACCCCCAAGGACAACATCAGGCTTTTTCAGCTGCTAAATGCTTCTCTGTGTTAGCTAGCTAGTCACTAACTTTGTCTATCTGCGGGCAGCTTACAACGAGGTGTTCAAACAACCGGATGTGCACGTACAAACTGTGCTATGAGTGTGGTGAACAAGTGAAAAAAAGATTATATAGCCACTTTAAGATGTGTGCGATGCTAAGCTAACTGTCTCATAACCAGCTGACGAGTGTTAAGAAAAAGGAAATGCATCATATTTTAAGCCGATAGTATATTTTAGGGCTAAACATTAAGCCTATGAGATAATATTAAATGGTGAAAATAATGGATATGGATCTTTTTTCCTTAAAAGTGTTTGTTTCTGCTCCTAATCAGCACTATTATATCGTTTAACTTGTAAAGCCTTGGTACACAAAGACACAGTAAACCTTGGCTTAAGTGTAAAAGCAGAGGAAACAGTTCCCTCTGAGATATAACAAGCATTTTACAAAATACTACGTTTCAGTTATGTGTCAGCGTCTGACTAAAAGGACTGCCTTTGCATCTTTTTACTCTCTGTTACTGTGTGTTTTCTGCACACACATTCGTATAAATGCTTTGTACATCGATTGTGCCTCGGCTCTCGCTATTCCGAGGTGCAATTTGTTCTCGAAATAGCACGGTTGCCTCCCCGGCACATCTCGCCTTTTGTAGACCCTCATGACAGCCATATGGCTCCTTTGTATTTGCAGATTGCAAGTAAACAGTAGATGTGCAGTGAAACAGAAAGAGACATTTGCCCTAATGATCTCCTGTGCCGCTTCTTTCTGTCCCTCCAGATTTGCTGCAGCCCACGTCTGCATGCTAAGGTGGCTGCATCCCCTGGATCCGGCTTTCTGAGGCCGATCCAATACCTCCGACACGTTCTGTCTTTTCCTCCGCACATATTCTTGTTCCGGCTAAAGTGGCTCTGTGTTCTCTCCGGACCGGCTTGTACCGGCGTGAATGCATGCTGTGATTTCCATGGTGTTAGCAATTCAGCGAACATCCCGAGCCTTGTCTGCTCTGAACACCTGCAATTACTCTCACTATCCTCAGTCTCCCCCAGCTCTCCCCTTTTTCTGCCTCTCCCGCTCTCCGTCTTTCTGCTCACATTTTCCTCCGGCTCACACGGAGGGAAGGGAAAAAAGGACTAACAAGTACGAGGAGAGGACGGCTGAAGAAAGACGGGAGATGTGTGGTCGATGATCAAGAAGGATTAGATTAGAAAGAAACTGGGAAATAAAGAACGGGATAAAATAATGAGAGAGATATGTGGCACTTGTTTAAAGGCGAGAATGAATCCCTGCAGAGAGTTGTTGTTTTTTTAAATATATAAAGAATCTGTTATATGTGGTGTTATACAACAACTACCCACTAAGGAAGTGGGCTCATTAACGCCTGAGGTGCCGTCAACTACAGGGAAGACGCCTGACAGTGACACATGTGCAACCTGTTGTCTCTGCTCCCTGATGTGGTTAAAAAAAAGAAGGTATGATCGCACGATTGTCTTTTTATAAACCTGAACGCTTAACCCTCCACGGTCAAGAAATTGGTGCCAATCACAGCACCTTCGCTCCCAATGACAGCACCTTCACTCCCCAATCACAGCACCTTCGCTCCACTCCTAGACTTCCATCTTCTGAGGAGTCTAATCTAGTTATCGCCAGAAACGCTTTCCGTTGGCCACACGCTATGCGGAGAACAGCGTGAGTGCATGCAGATATGAAAACCGTATTTTATCCTTATCCTGTTGTTGATATTCATTTATTCATTGCTTTTGTTGAAATACTACATTTTGATGTCGAGGTGCGCCAAGAATCAGAGTCCTGTCTCAATCCCTGTGTCTGAATAAATAAATACAGATCTGGGCGGATAGATATTTTGCTGTTCTATTTGTTGTTGCAACCCCGGTGGTTTTTCTCCTTTTTCTCTTGTTTTCACTCTCGCTAAAAAAAAAAATCTGTATTCTCATTGACGCCGTCAGTGATAAATCTCGGTGCTATTACAGGCAGAGAAGCTGAGGACTCGCCTGCAGGATTTGGAGAAGCTCTTGGCTCACTTTGATTGCCGAGGTAGATTTGGGAAGCAGCACCACCTGCTGAAGCATCACATGGCCAGGCTTTACGAGCATGAGCACCAGAGGGAGGATACTCTACCCAACGCTCTGGAGGATTTTCTGGCCTTCCAAGGTAACAGCAGCCAGGAGCCGAGATAATTCCACTTGGCCTGTCAGTCTTTTTTAATGTTTCCTCCCGTGGTCACGCGAGAGACACTTGGCAGCCTTTCCGCTTTGTGAAATGTGACGCCCGCTCGTGTGCCATTGTAGCCATTGTGTCACATTTTGGCAGCGAGATGATAACATGCCATATCAATACATATACACGACCAGCAGGCACGGTTTAGAAATCCTGACATGAAACCGCCCCCGGCGCTTTTCTCTCGCAAATGGGGCTGCTGCTCTGTCTGCGTCTCTTCAGTGCAGCGACGACGACGCCGCCGCGGATACGGCACAACAAAGCGATTAAATCAGGAAGCGGGCAACAATACAAACCTCTCCCAATTACTTTAACACAATGCTGATATATCCTCATTATCTTCGGGGGGGAGGAGGGCTTACAGGCTCAGCTGCAGAGGCCAAATGGAGACAAATCATAACAATATAGAACAAGGCGCCGTGTGACCAACTTAATCCCTATTTATATGACAGGCGGTGCATCTCTAATCCCCGGTTTATTATGATTATAGTTGCAATCACGATAACAGTTGTCTAACAACACACACATACTTATACACACACACACACGTAGTTTTCAGCCATGTACTTTATGACATTGGGTAGCCCAATCATAATTTAACAAGTATATGGGAGCGACAGACACACACTGGGGCGCACAACGCACTTGTTATCTCTCGTTTTATGAGGCACAAAGACAAAGAGACGCCACAAAATGAAGTCACAAACACGCAGACGTGTTTCGACTGAGCTGTGTTGAGCTGGCTCGGCCGTGCAGACGAGAAACATCAGAGTAAAACAAAGTGAAACTGTGGTGAAAAGTGTTGACGTCAGGACGGACGGAGTTACGTACGGATTCTGTTTTTCTGACTGCACACAGATAGACAGGAAAGGATTTAGGAGTCTAAATTCTCGCAGTAAATGAGAGTAATGTGTCAGAATACAACACAGCATTCCTGCCACCGAGCCTTGGAAGAAAATAATATTCATAGCGAAATAATCCGCAAAGGATTTACTGTGGTTTTTTGATTTGCTTTGTGCTTTTTTTTTTTGTTCTTCCAGAAGCACGGGAGGCCTTCATAAAACAATTTTCCTTGCTGGAAGCTTCTGCAGGCAGACTCTCAGCCCAGCTGCACGGCATTACGTCTGCTTTGAACTGCAGCATCAGCATGACAGAGGAGGAGAGGGAGGATGAAGGGAGCAGGGGCGTGTGTCGAGCGTTCGCGGAGACGATTCTCGTAATGAGAGCGTCTCAGGAGCAGCTGAAGCGGGCGACACTGGACCTGGACGCCATGGTACGCCAATCAAACGCACCTCTTCAGCGATATGTTAATGTCACATATATTACAGGTGTTTTTCAGGAGCAGCAGAAGGCTCCGGAGAGCAGTCCACAAGCAAAGTATGTAAAGCAATTGATTTCATGTCCTCACTCTGGGCTGCTGCAGTCGGTGGAGCTCCTCTCCACAAAGTATGGATCCACAAAGATCCCCCACAGCAAAAACAATATTTCTCAGCAGCCCCACACACACCTCCTCCCCCTCTGAGCGGCAAATTCATGCCTCCTAAGGAAAATCCAAAGACCGTTTGATGGACGCTAAAATTGACAACTTGTTCTTCACCCACCGCGAGGCTTTTCACTGTCTCTCCGCCGCGCTCGCAGGAATCTATTATGGATACTGCTGCCGTGTTATTTAGGTTCGGGGGGGAGATGAGAGAGGTAGTTTTGCCAATATATAGCTCTCTATTTCTGATTGTGTTGCCTGCGCGAGCGCTGACACACACAGACTGTACCTCCGCAGAGCCTTATCACTCGGGTAAGCCCGAAGCAGCAGCAGCAATTTAATTTCATATTAATAAGCAGAGCAGCCTCCCAAAATGAAGTTGAGAAAAAAAAAAAAAAGTGTCAATTGTTGATTCCGTTTTTCTCATTTTTATTTGCATTTCCTCAAATTAAATGTCACTCGGGGAAACGGTTCTGCATTTGACTGTATACGCATTACATTTATCAGGACGGAACTCCAGGGGATTCATTTTGAGGGAGGTTTTTCTTCGATACGCCGCCGCTTTGAATGTTTTTTTTTTTAATACATGTACTTAAGTGAAGAGGTTCATTAGAGGAGTTTCATTATTTCCTAAATTAAAGCAATCCCCCCCAAAACACTATTTTTGAGGCAGGACCAGGACCTGCACACAGATTCTTTTTTAGGTTTTCAAGGTCACTTTGAACTCACAAAGTACATTTTTTGTCCATTATACAGAAAGTCACGGACTGATTATGACAAAAACTCCACACAAATGTCTGATAGGATGAAATGATGAGGTGATATCCAGAGGGTCAAAGGTCAACTTCACTGTGACGTAATGATTCTGTTCTGCAAAAACACCTTTCTGGCCATATTTAACGGGAACTCAGGAACTGACTCGGTGACTCTAATCTCAGGTGTCCACCTTGAAACTGCACTGATAAAAATACGGGGCTTGATCTACTTAAAAAAAGTAAGGCAACTTTTTGCATCATTTTATCCCGTAGATCAAACAAGAGTAGTCTTTGTTTGTACAACATTAATTTTGCAAGTAAAGTCAACTTACTTTTGCAAGTAAATTCAACTTAAACACAACCGAGTTTACTTTGTTTGCAAAAGTAAGTTGACTTAACTTGTAAATGTAAGTTGACTTTAGCAAAAGTAAGTTAACATGACTTGCAAGATTAATGTTGTACATACAAAGACAACTCTTGTTTCATCTACATGATAAAGTGATGCAAAAAGTTGCCTTACTTTTTCTCAGTAGACAAAACACATTATATTTTTGTCACGGTGAGCCACTTAAATCAAGTATGTGATCTACGTGTCGGTCAATCTGTCCAATATAAAAATGACATGACATTTTTGACTCATGGTGCTAGAAAAAAAATGACAACAACAAAATTAAGAGGGTGAATTCCCTGGAAACCATAAGTACACTCAGCAAATTGTGTGAGAGTTGCACTAGAGGAAAGGTTATAATAAGGCATAATACCCAGAAGTACCCAGAATGCACCACACGGGGCGGGGCGTAGTTGGAGCAGAGTAAATACAACAAGCAAATAGTGTGTTGTGTGGATCTGCATAAGAAAATTTGTTGAGCCACTTACATACAGCTTGTTAGGGAAAAAAATCAAAATGACTTGTGTTTTGAACAAATGTAGACTAATTCACAACTTGATATATTAAAGTCAAGAGACAAACTTTGTTTTTTATTGTTATTATCACAGGCTTAATTATGTTACAAATACATATTCTTATACTCACTTTTTTCAGTGTGTGCCGATCTTCCTGTTCTATTTGAACTATCTTTATTGGATAATCACACGAACACATACAAGGATTTACACATTAAGTAGTTACGACAAAGAAATCTGATCGGTCAACTGAGACACTTATAATTGTCCCCAATCAGCGTAACGGCACACCTCGCTCATCACTCCAAATTGTACGCCACCATTTTGTGAGAAAATCAGAGGCAGGGAGGTTTTAAAACAGTTTTTTTTATTAATTAATTATTCAATCAGGAACAGCAGTGGGCTGATATCGACTGTGACCTCCTGTGAGGCTATTTCTGTCAGCCGCTAAAGTCACATTCAGAGAGTAATTATGCACTTCATTAAAACTATTTCAGAACTTGAACTTTACCACGTGAATTTGCAGAAGTTCTCCAGCATATTTACATGAAGCGATTAAGCCAGATTAAATAAATTAGTCTCATTAATCCTGCCGAGGAGGTTATGTTTCCGCCCGTGTCTGTTTGTTTGTTTGTTTGTTGGTTGGTTTGTCGGCAGGATTACACGACTAAAACACGACAGAATGCATTTCCACGAAACTCGAAATTGAGGCCAAGAACAGACCTCATTAGCTGTCGGTGCAGATCTGCAATAAAGCGACAGATGCAGGATTATTTTCTCACTTTTTTTATTATGCATCTTCTAAAGTTTGTCTTCAGTAATGTTTACTGCTGAAGAGACGTTATTTTAGATCACACTACCTCGCTCGGCATGACCCGCCCCACTCTGCCTCTAAATGTCTTTTGTTTGACCTCTAATGTGTTTCACTGATTCTTGAGAGTCGGGACAAAACATGTCCCACATAGACAAGTCTTATTTGGATCAAAAATAAAGAAATTAATAATGATTGACATACTCACCGAGTTAGATCTAAAGGAATTGTGAATACTGATGTTATGTTTTAGCATAGATAATTACCTTTTGGGGGGATATTTGTTTAAATGTATGACCTGTGGTTAGACGGCCCATGTTATTTCTCTTGTCCTCAGCAAGAGGTCACAATATTCACCAGCCCCAAAAAACTTTAAAAACCTCTACAATTGTAAAAACATTTATATCAAATCAAAGATAAGGGTTATAAATGTATAAAACAATGCATGCCATGAACATCTAAAAATATTTTCCATAGAAATTTGCCTATCAAAGTTGTGTCCTCTGTTTTCGTCTGACGGAGTTGACAAGTCCACCAATAACCGCTTAATGTGCTAATATTATACTATTTTCGAACACAGTAAAGGAACAGAATGTTATTTTAGGGTTTTATCTGCACATTAATGTACATATATAGCATGCAATTATAATTATATACTTTTAGTGGGTCTGACGGAGTTGACACAAACAATGTTTTTTTAACCTTCAGCCTGCACCTTTACATGGTTAAATAGCACAGATCTTCATCTACATGAATATATAACTCTAATTAATATAGTGTAAATTTTCAAAAAAGGTTTTTCAGAAGGTGTTTTGTCCCGACTCTCAAGAATCAGTGGTTTACTTCTTCTTTGTTCTTCTTCTTGTCATCATTATATCTTTTTAAATGATTCTGTATGTTGATGTAAAGCGGTATGTGATAATGATCTCTTCGAGCTCCCGTGTTAAAAATAGTCTCGGAGTGTTGACACCGTGTTTCTCACTGGGAACCGTTCACAGGAATCACACTACAGGAAGTCACTACGGTGATGACACTCATTTCACCGAGGACGACTCTTATTACACTTGCGAAGTTGTAATTGTTGTTATAACAGCTTTCGCACAGGATCCACACAAACAGCGCCGGGTGTGAAAAGAAATAACTCTACTTTCAACCCACTTTAGTTCACATGATTTAATTAGCCATGTCAACAGTTCGAACAGCTGAACCTATACTTTTTAAATTTCTCTCTCTCTCTCTCTCCGCCTCCTTCGTAGATCATTCCTTTTGAGGTGCTGTCAGGACCGAACAAATGGAACATCATGGTCAACGACTCGCAGGCCCTAATGAAAAGGTAAGTCGAGACTTTTTATCTGGCCAATTATAATTAACGACCGCCGTTTCAATCCATGCAGCATCTCCCCCTCGCTTCCTTCCCTCGGCTTGTCACTTGCATAGTTGTTAGGCCTCCGTGAATCGATGCCCCCGGCCGCTCCGTCTATGCACCACTATTATGTGGTAGTTAGAGAAATCTTGACTGCGGAGCCGGCGAGGGGAAGCCGTCGATGCCGAAATCCATTTCGTCTCTCCTCGGGCAGTTGTAATGGTCTGTTATTCTTTGTAACTCACTCTCTCCTTTTCACTTTTCTTTTTTTTCCCCCCCCTCCCCTCCCTCGCAGTCACGGAGAAGCGGCGGACCACATTGAGGCCGTAGCCAGCAGGGCGGTAAGAGCCTCGAAGCAGACCTTCGGATTCCTGATGGATCTGCTGCAGGACAACTCCACCGAGGAGTACATCAGGAACCTAACAGAGCGGTGAGCACAACAACAACCGACCCAGACACACACACACAGTCGAAAAATGTGGGAATGTCTGCCCAACAAGCTGCATTACTCCCAGGATTATTGCACTTCCGCTGCGTGTTTCTATCAAAGTGCACCTATCCCCTGTATTACAGCTCGAGGTCCTCTTCTTCCCCTTTTTTTAAAGCACACTGGAGTTTAGGAGTAAGACATTTAGCCGCAGGGGGACAGCTTCCCTTCCGCTGTAAGCCTATTGCTTTCTTGGATTTGCAGCACGCTCGCTGCATCTCCTAGCGTGTGATTGCTCTGAGGATTATCCTGAATGCTAGACAGAATGATGCAAAAAGCCCTCCGGTGGCCGTGATGAGAGCAAGAAGCGAGCGACTCAAAATTGATTACCCCCGTCTAACAGTCGTCAGCTCGGTTCAGGAGAGTTTTGTTAATCTTTTGGAGCGCTGCTATACGACCGTGTGTGTGTGTGTGTGTGTGTGTGTGTGTGTGACTTTAGAGTGTGAGTTGGGCAGTTCAGCCACAGATGGGCTGCGTAAAAATCGCATTTGCCACACATATCTCCAACTTAAGCAGATTGGATGCATTTTATTGGCAGGACAGTGATCCAATCAGAAAGATGGCAAGGGTGATGTCACTAACGACGAAGCAAAGTCGACGTAGAATCACAAATTGCAGAGTTGTCTATACAATACCTCCTTATTAAGACTAAGATGTTTGATTCTCTTCTGTCACTGTCACCCTTAAACAAAGGTACTCCAACTGTAGAGACAACAAAGAAATCACCTTTTTTTGTAAATGAGGACTCGTGATGAGACAAATCTTGACTTATTCCACATTTCAAATCACGTTTTGCTGTTTTTTGTGTTCCAGCTGTGTTTTCCTCAGATGGTTCCTTGTACTTGTTCTGTGGTTGACTGTCCTGAAAGTCAATAAAAATCATTTTTTGCCTCTTTATCATTATCTGGAAGTTTTGAATAAAGCCAAATGTGCTTTCAATTGGTAGATCAAACTGTATTATAACCTGACTCTCGCCAGATGAATTTCGTTCCGCCTCGCTCCACTCATCCATCTGGGATCGCTCCATTGGAGATGTGTCAAAAATCCTTGCATATGATTGGATAAACCACTTGTCTGTCATCTTTACTGACGTGCTACTTCAGCCACTCACATGGAAACCAACCTGTGACGTCGATGAGAGCGACGTTCTTTTAACGAAAAAATATTGGGTAGATTGGACAACACGGATGAAACAGCAGCATCAATGTTGACGCTTGCTTCCTCGATGCGAGCCGCCATTGTTGTCTGAATCAAAACAGTCGCTTCTCCGCTACGTCACATCTATGAAACTCCCGCCCGGCGGTCCTGATTGGCTCTACCATAAAATCTGGTGCTGAAATCCCTCCCAACGGGAGCGATCCCAGATGGATGTGAGTGGAGCTAGGCGGAACGAAATGCATCTGGCGAGAGTCAGGTTAACTGTATTAAGCTTTTTATAATGGCACAGGATCCGTCATTTCTATGCTTCCAATTCATTGTCTTCCCATGCAATTAGCATTCTGGTAGCGTAGCATTTCGAGAAACGGGACTAACCCTAAGACAGATTCAGCAAATGACGGCTTATTTCTTACAAAATGTCTACTATTGGAACATGTTGGTCTGATTGGACAGCTCGGGGGGTGTTTGTCCAATCAGATGTAGCTGGTTGACTGAGGGTGTAGTCTGTCTTGGTCAAGCATCCAAGGCGTCAAACGACGTCCCTGTGGACACCACGAGTGTCCAAAGACTGATTCTCCCCTCTAAACTGATGCCAAAATACTCGCAGAAATCAAAGATTTGAGTAAAGCCTAAAGATTTTATTTTTTTACTTGTGTAGCAGAGCTGTTTTATTTTCTCCTTCCCTGCTCCATCAATCATCTCACTTCCTGTCTAAATTTAGTTTGGGAGCCCTTTGGGTTCGTGCCTGACTGCACATCGCTCCACATTTACATCTACAAAAATAAAATACTACTTATGTTATGCATCATTCTTAACAATCTGAAGATAAAAAGTGGTGCGTACGATCTTCCACTAATACTTCTGATGCTTTGTCCTGTGATCGAACCCAAAGCGTCATTATTTCACAACCTGGCAACGAGACTCAAGAATCAACTATCTGTCTATTTTAAACTTTAACCCGTTTAATTGCCTTCACCATATGGCTTGTTTAGAAGAGGCACTAACAACAACCGCAGGCGTAACAGCGTTCTCCCCAAACATGTGCCATTAATTCCCTGTTAAAAGAAAGTATTTTTAGCGAGAACACTGTGATGACACACACACACACACACACACACACAGACACTAACACACACTGTGATTTGGGTGTTTCTGCTCTGTCGAGGCAAAACAGATTGGGTATCATTACAGCTGTGGAGGTGATAAAAGTGGCACTTTAACATCCACTGCGCTGTCTATCACCTCTCGTGAATCCATCCTGCTTTCTTTGCACGCCGTCGCCTCCCTCCCTCTCTTTACTCCTCTTTACTCTCTCATAACAAGCCGCCGTGTCTTGTTCACAGCTTTATATCGATTCCAGTAAGGAGCACTATGATCATTTTTAAGAGGAGGGAAAAAAAACACCGCGGCTGGAGAAGACACTATTTTTTTCATGCACCAATCAATTTTGAGATTTTGGGACGATTTTTCTTACGTTAACTTTAAAAAAAAAACGTCCTTCATACATATTTCTGTGTTTATTTGAGTTCAGATTTCTGTTTTACATTTCTGTGTGTATTTAATAAGACCGCCTCACTTGCTGAATAACTGGAGCTGTAACGTCACGTTTACTTCTTGTTTGAATCTTGTAGTGTGATCTTTTGAATCCAGGTGCAGGAGAAAGAAAAAGCTAATTGTTTCTGTTGAATGAAAACCACACATCTCCAGTTTTCATGATTTAATTTAGTCATAAACTGGAGGATAAAGTGTTAACTGTATCCTACTTGTAAAGCTAAATGCAAAAAAACCTTTAAAAAAAAACCTCATGGACTATCTGAAGAATGCATTTTTTTTACATTTGATAGATGGTTTTCATAGGACAGTGAGGATATGTGATATATCTTTAGGATTCTAGCAGACTAAAGCAGAAACTAACGATTATTTTCATCATAAATTAATCAGTCAATTAAATTTTAGTCTATAAAATGTCAAAAATACTTAAAATACTTCAATGTAAAACTTCAGAAACCTCTGCTATTAAACTATGATTACAGAATCGCGGTTGTTTGCCTCCACGCACCAGTCAAGCTGCCGTTCCCGAACTTTTTTTGCAGAATATTATGATGTCACACAAATTTTAACCTCTTACCTTTTGGACATCAAGTGTCATAATGTCATAATTTTATCCCATATTACCGTAATCGTCGTACAGATTCCTGATGAATATAAACATATCCTCTCCCCGGGTCGTCGGAGAGTGGAGCCGATACGCGACACTTCGTCACAGGGTCGACATATAGGGACAAACAACGAGACACTCTCACATTCAAACGGGCAATTTTGAGTGACCGAGTTAATCTCACTTGAATTTCTTTGGACTCTGGGAGGAAGATAACCCGGAAGCCCAGGAGCTTCTTGCTGTGAAGCAACAGCACTCACAAGAATGTGGTGCCATGAGATCACAATGACCTTTAACCTTTTGACCGCCAAAATCTAATCAAGTCATCCTCAAATGATGGTGGACGCTTGAGCCAAATTTGAAGAAATCCTCTAAAGGCATAACATAACAACATAATTCTGCTGATTACTTACATTTACAACTGTCTTATAGAATAGAATAAAGTCTTTATTGGTCAGTTTATTTTACATTTTACATGCAAACACACTGAAATTTGTCCTCTGTATTTAACTAGTTGCACATTTGTATTTGTATTTGCACATTTGTATTTGAGTCATTCGAGTCTAAACATCAGTAATCAGCTTCAGCAGCTTCATGGTGATACCTGTTATATATCCATGGTTCTCTCCTTTAATAATCTCAGATATGCAATTAAACGTGCTAAACGTTGTGAACTGCATGTAAGGCTCTAATGAGTCTGCAGCTCTTCATTATCTTGTCACCAATTAGTCGAACCAACAGGAATACATCCTGATATTGATAGAAAAGTTGTGATCGCAGTCTTGTTATATATTTCACCACCTTTCCTTTCCTCCGCTTTTATCTTTCAGAATCACACACATGCAGCGGCAGAAAGACGACATGACGGCGCAGGTGAATGACACCGCGGCCCGGCAGCTGGCCCTGGAGGAGGAAGCTGCCGGTTTACAGCTCGCCCTGGGTAACATCACATCATCCTTACATCAGCTGGCGCTGACGGATGCCAGCCCATCGCCGGAGCCCGACCGAACACACCCGATCAGCCACACAACAGAGGTCAGCTTGGACGGCACCTGCGGGGCGCTAATGGAATGTGAAGTGTTATTATGTCACATTATAGAATCGTTTAGCCTCGTCAGAGCCGGTTTGATAGCCGCGCGTATATAAGAAGCGCATTACGGCTCGTTTAGCTCGGCTCGTATAGAGGTGTCAGTGTCTTTCATTTTTTTTCTGAAGAGTGGGCAGTTAACTCCACTTCATTTCTTTTTTTTTTCTTAATTTCACATTTGGCAAGGAGAGGGGGACACTGATTAGGCACAGGAGAGAGGATTCTGGCAGGTTTTGCTGCTCACGGGGTACGTGTTGTTCCAGAGGAGGGTGATTAACCACTGAGCAAACAAAACGCCATAAAACGACACAAATAGGCTTGTGTGTGCCCTCTGTGAATGGCTGAGTGAAGGCAGAATCTCCTGATTGTTTAAACGAAAGCATTGCGTTTGTGTGTTTCTGCGTTCCTGTTCAGCGGGGCGAGGGCCTGCTGAAGCAGACGGAAGAGCTGGACCGGAAAATTCAGTCCAACGACGAACTCGTCAGGAAGATGGGAGAGGAGATGGAGCTTCGAAAGCAGACGGCCGATAAGAAACTGGAGGTGGTGGACGTCATCAGCGAGGTGACTACATTTACTGCAGTATTTTGCATGCTTATTGGATTTTTCTTCGGTTGTGGCCCCGACTACGTCAACTCTACCTAACTGGTACGCAAATAGTCCTCCATTCTGCTCCCTTTCCTCAAGTTTTTCCTCAGCTACAACCTCTGAGCTCGCAAAATACATGCTGAAAATAGCAAGTTACCCATCACCCTGACCTGGTCGCTAACGATATGGAGATATTATAATTATTTGAACACAAACCGTGACCTTTCCCTAAACCTGACCGAGTAGCTTTGGTGCCCAAACCGAACCAAACTGCAACCCTTTTACGTTAGCTAGGTTACGTTACGTAAGCTCCATTCATACCATGTGTCTTCTTCATGTCAAGATTTCTATTAGCCATGCTATCAGTCTGCCAGTTGCTCGGTACGGTCATTCAAGATCCCCAGAGGATGAATCTTGGCCTCTTCACCACAAAGTTGATTTAAGGTTTTGAATGAAGTGTCTTAACAACTACGGGATCGATCGGTATGTGGTTGGCCTACAGATGATTACAATCCCCCAAAAAATGTCATAATCCCCAATTTTCGGTCTTTTGGTGAAGGCATTCCCATCAGCCTGCTCTGTACTTATGCCGTTTTTCCACCGACAGTACCAGCTCGCCTCGGCTCAGCGTGGCTCTACTTGGTTTGGTTTCAGACGCGTTGCGTTTCCATCTAGAATTAGTATCTCTTCAACGTGGGCGGGTCGTCATCAACGTGGGCGGGTCGTCATCAACGTGGGCGGGTCGTCATCAACGTGGGCGGGTCGTCATCAACGTGGGCGGGTCGTCATCAACGTGGGCGGGTCGTCATCAGTGACGTACTTATCCACGCGACACATAAACAGGGCTAGCTGTGGGCGACGCAAAACACGTCCACCTTTTCATTTCCTGTCGCACCATCGAGCTCGTTCTGGATGCGTCTTCAGCGACAACACTCAGGAGCGTCTCCACCTCTGCCACGGTCCACGCCGTGTTCCTGTGCGTTGTTCCTTCCATGTAATCTCTATGTTGACTGAACGCAGATGCTAGTTTTTAAAGGTAGCGGGCGTCAGGCTCGGACGTCGCGCTCGTCACGAGTCGTCAAGTGGCGTCGCTCTCTGTCCAATCAGTGGCCGGCTGCCAGCTTACGTCACACAGAAGTATCAGCTCAGCTCGGTTGGAACTTATACGGAGGTGATGCTAAAAAGCACCACTTTAGCAGGTACCAGGTACCAGATTTCAGTAATGGGAACGCAAAAAAGGCGAGCTAAGTCGAGGCGAGGCGAGCTGGTACTGTCGGTGGAAAAACGGCATTTGTGTCTATTGCTAATTATCAACTGCTAGCATTCACACGTTGAAGTAACATGGTGAACATCTTAGACATTATACCTGCTAAACATCAGCATGGCATCAGAAACACTGTGCTCACATTAGCATGCTGACATTAGCATTTAGCCGTAGCGTAGCCTTACAGAGCCCCAGGCGTGGCTGTGAAATCTTTTTAATTGTCCCCGTGCCGTCCTCCCACCTGTTTAGACCACATTAAAGCATCTGATACAACATCGCTTCGAGCTTTTGAATACGCTCGGCTCCACCGAGGTCACGTCTCATCCCACCTGTCTCTTTCTCTAAGCTGCAAGCTCGCGCTCAGGAGGCAAAGGTCGTGGCTTTGTCGTCCGTGGTGGCGGGGAAAGAGGTGGAATCGGACGCCGTCGCCCTGCACAGAGAACTAGAAAGTGAGTGTCTCTTTTCTCCATCTGACTTCTTTTTTTTTTTTTTCCCTTTCTCACTCTCTCCCACTGTCGGCCTCGCATAATGTTTTTTTTTATTGAACTTCCAGCTGAATTATTCCACTCAAAATTGAAATGTCAAGTACTGACACGAAAAAACAAACACAAGAGCTACAGACTCAGTATTACTATAATAAATGTGTCATCGCCGCTGTAATGCTTTGACCTACTTGACACGTACTGAATGCAGCAGCGGCGGCGGCGGCGGCTTTTTCGCGAAACGTGTAATGAAGTGCGAGTGTTTTGAGATTTTTCCCAGCGTTACAACTTTTGTGAATGAAATCTTGGCTGAGCCTTGAGTCATTTTGTCTCCTCAGATTTTGATTGAGAAAAAAGCAGCGCAGAGGAACTTATTTTATTCAGTACAACCTGGAAACATCTTTCCTGACAAACACAAAGTCAGAACAGTTTTGTCTTTTGTCATCTTTCTGCTCATTTGACCGAGTATACTTGACAACAGTTGGTTGTTTGGCCTCTGGAATCTGTTCAAACCACACCAACACAGTCCCAATGAAGCAGATCAGCTCATTTCGGTGATGTTTAACTTTAACTCTGGATGTCTTCATACCTCTCACCTTCCCGATCGTCCACTCAGAGCAGAGGAACTTATTTTATTCAATACAACCTGAAAACCTGTTTCCTGACAAACACAAAAGTTGTCTTCCAAAGTCAGAACAGTTTTGGCTTTTGTCTTTTTATCTGACACCTTTCCGCTCACGTCTCAGTTGAAAATTGACAACAGTCCCGTCCCGATGAAGCAGATCAGCTCATTCCGGTGATGTTTAACTTAATCGGTGACACATCTGGATGTCTTCATACCTCTCTCCTTCCCGTCGTCCACTCAGACATGGTGAGGGAGTGGCCTCGTCGGCAGGCCCAGACGCAGGCGGCGATGAAGAAGGAGAAACCGCTGGAGGAGAAAGTTCTGGCGGATGTCAGGAAACGGGTCTCGCAGATCGAGAAGACGCTGAAGCCGGCTCTGGAAAACTCCAGTCTGTCCAGCAACACCACGAAGGAGGCCGAGCGAACGGCACACGCCGTGGCGAAGGTGTGTGTGCAGTCGCTGTGATGACGGGCTTCCCGTCAACGTCACGGCTCAAATATCTCTGATTCTCTGTGGCTGTTCCTCTTCCCTTCGTTTTATGTTTCCATCTCTTGTCATGTGCAGGAATCCAAAGCCGTTCTGACGCAGGCCAAGCACGCCAGGACCGCGTCGGCTCACCTCGGCTCCCACGTAGACTCCGCTTTACAACAGCTGACTGAGCAGGAGATGCTGACTGACACAGCAAACTCCCGGCTCGCCTCGGAGGTACCCCGACACGGATATATACACATTTGAACAGCAGAATCTATGCACATTGATCCGTGCTTTCCCGTGTGCAGCTTTTAAAGAACTGTTTCAAGAGGATGTCTCTTTATATCCGCAGCCTGAAGTGTCCCTGACCAGGGCGAGGGAAGACATGGAAGCCGCAAAGCTCCGTTTAAAGGCCTATTCTGATACACTCACCGAGCTAATCAGCAAGATCGGTGAGTCATTCTCTACTTTTTTAGTCTTCCACGTCTATAGAGCTCATAAATCTTCATTACACCTTAAATGTCAGATCGCTAAAGAGCTCGGTGCCTTTTAACGCCTCATTAAACATGGAAATATTTCCCAGATTTTTTATCCCCACGGTAAAGGGAAGAATAACTGCTGTTCATTGGGTCCAAATCGTGTTTACTTTGTGGTTAAATCCCGGCGTTGAAATCATTTCTGACCCCGTTAATTCAAACACAAATTCCTTCTTATGATGTAGAATTAACCAGGAAGGCAGGGATCTGGCGCTTGTCGTCGACGCGTTGACACGCTCGAGAGGATAATGACCAAATGAATGTAATTAGGTTATCGCGGAGGCCGATCCACCTTCTGAATCACTGATGTAGGACCTCCGTTTATGAAGCATGTAATCAGGGTACGCACGAGATCTTCCTGCTCGTTTAGAGGGTTAAATGAATACCGTTAACATCGGAAATAACTGTCAGATGTATAAAAGGTTTTGTGTGTTGTGACCTCGATAGAACAACAGTACGGACACTGTTTTTGTCTCGACAGTGGAGTGTGAGCGAGCTCTGGTGGGAATCAGCAACATCGTCACCGACAGTCACTTCTGAGAATCTAAACACGAGTAAAAGTACAATCTCTCCCTTAAAAAATGACTCAAGTGAAAGTAAAACTGGTTAATAAAGTGCTCAAAGTACACATAATGTTTCCTTTTGAATTAATTGCAGTTATTAAAGAAAATGTTGGCGTCGTGTTCGATTAACTGCTCGCTTAAGTGCGCCAATTTAAAAGCCCACCGGACCACAAGATTAACACGAAACATGAAGAATTTACATACGTGCAAAAAATGAGCACGCTAACTACATTTTGCCCTGCAGGAGCTGTGCATGTAGAGGTCAGAAGGCACGAGAGAAGGTGTCGCTGGTGTAAAAAGTGTGGCCAGATGTGGCTGGAAGCTCTCTTTGGTTCTGGGTTTTGCCCCCATCATCAGTGAATCTGGGTCAAAACACAGGTGGTGCTTCTTTTTTTCCTCCAGGCAGCTTGAAACGGGGCAGTCGAGGCATCCTACTCTGGTCGTATGCAGGACCAAAACAGGAAGTTATTCACATAGGATGATATCAATGTCAACATTTGTTTGTGGTTTAAACACACGCTGACTGAAACTGAACCAAAACAGCAGCCTGAAGTCGCTAAGGAGGGAAAAAAACAACATTTTACATAACAGTATCACTCCTAAATTAATTTCTACAACTGAAATAAAACCGAAAATATTTACCGGTAGACATTCACGCACAGCACAGCAACACATCCACCAGAGAAAAGAAGGAAAAAAGGCAAATGAGTGCTGGCTCCAAAATAAATATACTCAGGTAAAGAGTGGAAGTGTGGTTTTAAGACAAGAACATGAAAGACAGTTGTTCCTTTAAAAGAAAACTAACTTTTTACTCATGTGCAGTACTTGTTGCTCGTAACTTCCCAGCCCTGACATTGTACATGTGTACGTCCGAAATCATGGGTCTGTCGGGCGATGTTTCTCCACCTCTAACAAACAAGCGTTAGCTGGTCGTTAAGTCTATTTGAGGCGATGACCATGAGATCTGATGCTGTTTGTTGGGAACGTCTTTAAAGCTGGGAGTGGTGGGACTTAAAGGGATATTCCGGTGTAAGTTTAATCCATGGTCTAACACACCGTGACACCGAGTAAGACTCCCCCTCGAGAGGTCAAGTTAGCTGACCGCTAGCTTAGCTAGTTTTAGCAACCTCAGAAAAGACCGCACGATAACAATACACTGCAGCTTATGTCTCCAACTAGAAACCGCCATCAAAAAGCCACAATTAATGGTGAGAACAGCAGCAAACTTCAGCAACAGTACATGTACAGTCCCAGCACACAGTACGAAGCATCAAACATCTGCTAGCTTTGCTGGATTTGTATTAAAAACACAGCACAACTCACCCTCTCCTCCAGCAGCCTGCCTGTGTGGGGAAGCCCTGACGAGTCGATTACCGAGTGCAGTAGATTTCCACAGCTCAAAGATGAAAATGTTTGGTTTGGTGCTGTTCTCACCATTAATCGTGGCTTTTTGATGGTGGTTTCTAGTTGGAGACATAAGCTGCAGTGTGTTGTTATCGTGTGGTCTTTTCTGAGGTTGCTAAAACTAGCTAAGCTAGCGGTCAGCTAACTTGACCTCTCGAGGGGGAGTCTTACTCGGTGTCACGGTGTGTTAGACCATGGATTAGACTTACACTGGAATATCCCTTTAACTGGACTCCCGTATAAAGAGAGAATATGAGGTCAGGACGTTTGGTTCAACTTTGAGACGGTGCATCCATCTTCTGTTCAGTCCCCTCCTCACTTTAATCTTCATCTCCTGTTGCCTTTCACTATATAACGAGCAGATTTACAACATACGGTTCCACTTTATCCTTAGTTTTACCAGCGTGGTCATGAAGTCGGCGTTAAATGTCACTTCAAGTGGTGTTTTTGTGAAAGTCTTAAACTTAACTGTGAGAGCCCTGAGGGTAGCCTGGTAATGATCTACAAAACAAAAACTCCCGATGTCTTCTGTTTCCTCTCTCTCTCTCTCTCTCTCTCTCCATCTGTCCGGACCAGATGGGAACGTGCCGCTGGAGAGATTTGACCGGATCTTGAACGAGACGGCGCGCCGCCTGAGCATGCTCCGCGGGAGCGTCGAGAGCCCGACGCTGGGCTCCAAAATCCAGAGGCTGCGTTCGGCGGCGCAGGAACAACAGAGCCGGATGTCCCTCATCGAGCAGGACTTGCAGGAGATCCGGGAGGAGAGAGACAGTCTCAGGGACATTGCTTTAAATCTGCCTCAGTCCTGCCCCGAGGCCACAGCGGCGGGAAAAGGCTAGAAGACGACGGCGATTAAGTCCTTGATTAGACGGCTGAACGTCAGAAAAAAAGTCTTGGAGGATTTTTGTTAATAAACGGGCTGTGTTCATTTTTTATTCCGCTTCAGAAAGAGTCCTTTCATATTCTTCCCCGTTTCCACCTTTTGCCCCAAGGTACAATTTATTTTACCACCTCGATACAACGACACACACATTCCCACCATCTCACCCACCGTCTCCCATGATTTATACCTAATCTTCCTTCGCCTTCCTCTTGTTTTTTCTTCCATTTTTCGTCTCTCCTCTCTCATTTTTACCAACAATATCAGAACTTTAATTTCACCGTGAATAATAACCAGCCGCTCCGAACCGCTGGAGTGCGCCGTCAAGTTTAAAATAATGCTGATTTCCCTTTGTGGGGGTAAAAGGTGTGTCTGAGTGCTCCTCCAGACTGACACATTCATTTACACTTGAGCTCTTTTTCATCAGCCTGGCTTAATTAACAATTAGTCCCCTCGGCCTCGGCGGGGTTCAGGTCAGGCTTCAGCAGCACAGAAACCTGTGTTCGGGATTCTTACCGCGCCTACCTCTCTCTGTTTTTGTGGTTTCTCAGTTTTTTACTTTCTCCCCGCGTCACCGTCAAACGTTCGAACACGCCTCGCTGTCCTGGTTCTGACGACCAAAATGTAAATGCTAATTACCTTTTGTATTGCACATATTGTACTGCCGAGACCAAAAGTATGTCTGTTTTGTTTTTAGGATTGCTGAATAACTGATCAGGGATCAGGATTAGTCAAATGGTTTCACATCTACATTGGGAGTAACTGTAACCGTGTTTAAACCTTCACATAGAAACTATTACACAGTAAAGTATACTTGAAAGGGTCATCTTTCATACTAAAATATCACTTTTTGTAATGGACACTCTCGTATAAGGAGGAGCTACTCGCTGCTGATAAGAAGCTCAAATTTGTAGGACGGTGGTTCAAGGAAACAAACACAATAAAAGAAATACTCAGTCGATGGAAAACATTCTTGCCTTTTGTGATTTTTGGAGAGAGTTCAGGGGCAGAGGGGTTGTTTAAACTGAAAATATTCATCTTCCTGACTTAAATGATCCTTTTCCTGATTGAGGTTTGTTTGGTCTTGGATCCAATTCAGCTCATATTCTTTAAAGATTAGTGTCTCTTTCATGAACAAAGGGAAAGTTGAGGAAGAGCTAAAGGGCTGTAAAGACACACTGCCGCCTCTAATATTTCTATTATATTCTTATATTATCCCTGTGTGGTCATTCAGTAGCATCTGTTCTGCAGAGAACAACACCAAACCAGCTCTGTGAACAGATATTTGACACAGATACATTTTTTGCTATAAGTGTTAAAGGGATATTCCGGTGTAAGTTTAATCCATGGTCTAACACACCTTGACACCGAGTAAGACTCCCCTCGAGAGGTCAAGTTAGCTGACCGCTAGCTTAGCTAGTTTTAGCAACCTCAGAAAAGACCGCACGATAACAATACACTGCAGCTTATGTCTCCAACTAGAAACCGCCATCAAAAAGCCACAATTAATGGTCGACTCGTCAGGGCTTCCCCACACAGGCAGGCTGCTGGAGGAGAGGGTGAGTTGTGCTGTGTTTTTAATACAAATCCAGCAAAGCTAGCAGATGTTTGATGCTTCGTACTGTGTGCTGGGACTGTACATGTACTGTTGCTGAAGTTTGCTGCTGTTCTCACCATTATTTGTGGCTTTTTGATGGTGGTTTCTAGTTGGAGACATAAGCTGCAGTGTATTGTTATCGTGCTGTCTTTTCTGAGGTTGCTAAAACTAGCTAAGCTAGCGGTCAGCTGAACTTGACCTCTCGAGGGGAGTCTTACTCGGTGTCAAGATGTGTTAGACCATGGATTAAACTCACACCGGAATAGCCCTTTAAGGTTAGTATTTGTTAGTTGGGTTAGGGTCCCTCTTATAAATGACCAAATCACAGATTGGTCACAAAAAACAAAAACAGCTGGCCTGAATCTCCCTTATGGTGAAAGAAAAGCTCACCAATCAACAAGTTATATCCGTACATAAACTGAAAGTGTGTTTATCGCTTGATGGTTCTGCCTATTTCCAGTCCTTATGCTAAGCTACGCTAATTACCTGCCGACAGTGGCTTCAGAGTCATCAGACGAATGCGAGAGTCTTCATATCTGACTCTCGAGGAACGAAGCATGTTTCCTGAAAAGGTCGAGGTGTTCCTTTAACTCCGCTGTGCGGTTAAATCATCGTGAAGTCATTATCATCAAATTACTTCTAATTGGACGATACACTGAAGTAAGTACTTTAGGCGACAGTACCACATGCTGCGCGAGACGGCGGTTCACCCGTTGATTGTCGAGTCTTCCTCCAATTAAATCTTTTTATAACGTGTCCAATCGGCTTTTCCCGTGAGACGTTCTGTAGTAACAGAGCCGTGTCTTTTATTTAACTCCCTTCCGAGATAATGATTAATAAGTTTGTTATCCGGAAGATGAAGACCAATAACCGAGTTTTGATGGCACGGAGGAGAGCCTTCACCGAAACCCTTCATGTGGATGAAAGCCACTCTCAAATTCCAGGAATCAAGAGTTCATCATTTTCCGTCGGTTTTAGCGGGTAAGTAGAGACGAGCGTCGTTGCAACGCGATAATGAAATCAAAATTCATGGCTGTTGAGAGGCGGCGCGGAGACGGAGAACAGCGCCGAGTCCTTAAAGTCATTACTCTCTGCAATATTCATGCTTCATATTGTGAATATTGCATTTTTCCTGATGGGGGTCTGCGCCGTTAAAGGCCAAGACAATACGAGTCTATCGGTGCATATTAACTGTAACTGTCTGGATTTTTGATAATTTCACATCCGCGGGCGCTGCCCCGACGGAGGTGGCCTCGAAAAACAGTTCACAGAGAAGTAATAAGTCACCAGCTGCTCACATTCGCATTAAAAGCAGCTGGAGACACCTCATTACAACGTTACCGGCACGTAGTAATGTGCACCGACGGTTTTATGTCGGCCGACAGCGGCATTTTACTCCGGATGGGTGTCATTTCACAGCTCTGCCCTTCACTCAGACGTCGACGCTCCTCTATACAACCGAGTGGACACACCGCCTGCTGCTGGAGATATCTGGTTCAGATCTTTAGTCAGTAATCAGCAGCGCTATCAGCAACAGTGGTCGTGCTCCCAGACATCGGAAACACATAAAGGACCTGTCCTTTTATTTAGCGTGACCATTACAGCTTTTATTGTCATCACTGGTGGAGGGCGTAACACCACACGTATTCAGTTTAAGAGCCTGTATTCAAAAGCTTAATGCAGTAAAACATTAGCAAGTATTATCAGCTAAATGTGCTTAAACATGCGATGTGTAATAAATGGACGATTCAAAACAAACAGGAGGCAGCGTATCAGCTAACTGTGGCTGCCGTTAGCTAGTTAGCCTCGGTTTCATCAGAGTCATACGTCAAAAAGCAATCATCTCTATAAACAGATATCCACGTATGAATGCAGAGTATGTAGGCAAGAAGCATTCTGGTATCTGTCTGTGGTTTGTTTGCAGTCCGAATTGCGTTGAGCAACCGTGTTTGAGGCTTTGGTTGCATGCATGTAACCGGTTCATGTAGAGAGCAAGAGCGGCACAACGTCCTGGCTAAAATGACCCATCAGTTGTCGTCTCGGCCTTATCCGTTATCCTGATGATAGAAACAAGCAGCACCGTAAAACCCAGAAACATCACCTGATGCCTTCAGAGGTTATCAGACGATAGCGGTGTTCAAAACGTGGATATGCTTTGGACCAGGGGTGTGACGATACACTCAGCTCACGAGACGAGACGAGACGGAACACGATTTTAAGAAAACTACAATGACAAAATATATGACTGGACCAACAGACTTTCATTTAACCGAGTTGCACATGCATTTTGAAATGTCGTGTTGTGCATCGTGCTCGTATTAGCCGCGGTGTACGGCAAATGCTACCAAACAAATGATTGAAAGTGGCGGGGGCATCTTCAGTGGTAATACCGGTATTTTCCGACGCCATTGTGGCTGCTTGCTGCTTCCCCTCCTTCTCCTCCTCTTCTTCTTTTCCTTCTCCTTCGTTAGGTTCTGGCAGGCTAGACGTAAAAGGCAAAGGCGCCTTACTGCCCCCACAGGTCACAAATAGAAGTTTGGATAGCTCACAAATCTCGCGAGACAGATTTTTAACCCGACAAGAAATCACACCTCTACTTTGGACACCAAATCTGTTACTGAGACTTCTCAATAAATTAGTTTAAAGAAGGGGGTTTGATGTCAAATCAACCGAAGACCTCTGAAGAAAATGTGTTCTCAGAAAGGATTTGACAAAAGACGTTTGTTACTGTTGAGTCAAAGTTCAAGAGAAGAGATATAAGAGCGTCAGAGTCACTCAGTTCAGTATCAGTCCCTGTGAAACAGCACTCCATCCCCTGTGTTCTTCCCATTGTCACAAATATAACTCCTCTCCGAAGTTTGGCCCTGCCAAATAAAAGTTTCTCCCACAGAGAAAAGCCTGTGTCCATAAAAAGGACTCGCCATGAGCAGAACAGCACCATGCTGTGGGGCAGATAATGTTCAATTAGCTGGGGGAGGATATAATGTGTTTCGTTAGGAAGTTGTTCTAATCCAAGAAGAAGTGTTGGAGTTGGTTCAGTGATAATAAGCTACGAGCCAAACAGGAACTGGCAGTGAATCATAGACGCTGTTTGGCCGATGGTGGGGAGGTAATTAGCAGCTCCTCCTTCACATCTATAGGTTCGCACCAAACTTCTCCTTCGTCTCCTCGAAAAGTCAAGATAGACGCTGGCAGACAGCTCCATGTCCTGAGGACTGATTAGTGGAGTGATAAACATCAGCACCTTATTAATTCCACCACGAAAAAACAACAAATTAAGTTCAAATTAGAAGTTTTTCAAAACCCAAATAAAGAAAGAAAAAATCCACAAAAAGCTCAGAAATCCACAAAAGGGATCGGCTCGTCCTCACCGCGAGTGCAAATCCTTAACATCAAAGATAGCTGCTGACACGCCCCCCGCTGTGCCTCTCGTCCCACTTCACAGCCGGTCGTCAAATGAGTTCAGGAGAAGGGAAACTAAAAGTGTTTGCGCCCCACGAAAATATCTTCACTTTTTCTTCCCAGCCCACCACACAAATCTCAATCCGTCCTCAGCTCCCTTTTCTTATTTGCTTTGGTTTCAGGCAATCACACGGCGGATGTGAATGTAAATACGAGCGTGCCGTACGTTCGGTGTTTAGATTAAATTTGCTCATAACGAGAGAGAAAAAATAAAATGTCAGACGACTCATAAATATGTCAGAGACCACGAGCTGGAAAGCCCAGCGCAAACACCCTCGTACTGTATGTGACTCCTCTTTGAAAATCATGTCAACATATGTAAATAGATCAATAGATCGTCATTTATATAGATATACTGAAATATTCTTTAGACGTCTATAACCTCTGATTCCTTGCGGCACCTTTTCTGCCACCGTTTTCTCGTCGTGACACTAAAAGTACGACAATATGCTTCGTTTTCTGTTCCCCTGCAGAGCATCTGTTCTCAACACATGCTACAGTAAATCACCCACATTTTAATTATCATATTCTGAAAAAAATGCCTTTTTTTTTTCTTTGCTTCAAATGGAATCAAAGTGACACCGAAGCAGGTCGTCAAAAACACGACTGGAGCTCGTTTTTAAGCGCGATAATTCATTGAATCCGAGGTGCTCCATTAACGGCCGCGTTAATGAAGGAGAAGTCGAGAGCGCGACGTGAGCGGACTGACGAGCGGGTTCAGCGTTGCAACAAGTGGAATCACTCGCGTTAAAACTAGAAAGAAAAAGGGTTTTTGCATGATGAAATAATTGCAACCTCATTGACAGTCGCACCTCGCGCCGCCAGTCCTCTTGCATTTCCCCCCGTAAAAGAAGAACATACCGCGGGGTCCTGTTGGGAATTCAGCTTCAACACAGCTCAAAAAAAACCCACCAAAGCCATGGTGTTATTGAAGGCTGAGGTGTGTGTGTGTGTGTGTGTGTGTGTGTGTGTCTTCAGAGTGAACATGTTAAAAAAGAAATTGGCAGATGAGAGAGGGAGGAAATTAGCATACGGAAAACAAGCACAAAATCTTTTGTGGTAAACAAGTTGCATGTGGTGCCAAAATGATCCCACGAGGGGAGTCTTAAAAACAGAAAAACATGGACGAGTGATGTGAAAGCTGACCACTGATTTGCTTTTCTGCGGGTTTGACATGGAAAACATGTTTTTGGCTTTGCTTATACACTTAATGGGGAACTATTTTTTAAAACCTGGGCCCTATATGTGCATGTTTTGGTGTGTAAATGATTCATACGGACAAAAGGTTTTGGAATCGGCACCGTAGATCGCCTCAACTACAACCATCGAAGTTACCTCAACTAAAGTGCTCGTTTTTGCCGCTGACAGGCCGAGGTTGTGTCATGACAACATCACGGAAACAATTCCTGTGGTCGATATTAATACTTTTTGGCACAAGGAGAAGCCTCGCTCTAAAATCCCACCAGAGGTGAGCTGATTGACTTCAGAGCGAGACCTCTCCACGCCTGCTACATCTGGAAAAACGTGGCTGATGAGAGCGGTGAGTAGCTGCTGAATGAAAAGCCGAAATAATAAGCTGAAAGACACTAATGCCGTTTTTCCACCGACAGTACCAGCTCGCCTCGCCTCGACTCAGCTCGCCTTTTTTGCGTTCCCATTACTGAAATCTGGTACCTGGTACCTGCTAAAGTGGTGCTTTTTTAGTATCACCTCCGTATAAGTTCCAACCGAGCTGAGCTGATGCTTCTGTGTGACGTAAGCTGGCAGCCGGCCACTGATTGGACAGAGAGCGACGCCACTTGACGACTCATGACGAGCGTGACGTCCGAGCCCGACACCCGCTACCTTTAAAAACTAGCATCTGCGTTCAGTCAACATAGCGATTACATGGAAGGAACAACGCGCAGGAACACGGCGTGGACCGTGGCAGAGGTGGAGACGCTCCTGAGTGTTGTCGCTGAAGACGCATCCAGAACGAGCTTGATGGTGCGACAGGAAATGAAAAGGTGGACGTGTTCTGCGTCGCCCACAGCTAGCCCTGTTTATGTGTCGCGTGGATAAGTACGTCACTGATGACGACCCGCCCACGTTGAAGACGACCCGCCCACGTTGATGACGACCCACCCACGTTGATGACGACCCGCCCACGTCGATGACGACCCGCCCACGTTGATGACGACCCGCCCACGTTGAAGAGATACTAATTCTAGATGGAAACGCAACGCGTCTGAAACCAAACCAAGTAGAGCCACGCTAAGCCGAGGCGAGCTGGCAGGCGAACTGTAGAGTCTGTGGATTGTCACGACGAAGGACATAAAATATTTATCCCTGCAGCTTGAAGATAAGCAAGTCAACAAAGACTAAATGAGACGAGAAGTCTTATCAAGGCACCGACGGTACAAGCGATGACAGGTAAGAAAGGCATTTTCGGGGTATTGTTTTCAGTGTTCATCACAAATTAGAATATGAAACACGGAGAGTCTTAAAAAACATGATAATGGGGGTGAGGATGCAGAAATTAAACGAACGAACGACGCACTTAAAAGGCAATTAAATGAAAATGTTCCGGACCTTGAGATCGTTAAAGGTCCCAGAAATCTGTTAGAGAGCCGTCAAGTTGTCATGCGAGTCTGAATCTGCCGTACTTTTGTGTTATTCTTGGCCCGAGCTCATTTTTTAAATTAAGCTTTCATGAAAAAACGACTTGGGCTGACTGATGTGTAATAATTACCTCCTCATACAGGCAGACGAATGATAAAGGAAAGGTAAAGACACCTACCTCGCTGTTTACGTCTGTATCACAGATTCATCACAGCTCTTTGTCTCTTATCACTTACTTTATTCTTTCATTTTTTTCTCTTTTTAATAGAAGCAGTCATGCAAATATAATTGTACTTGGAAGAGATTCACTCGGTTGATGGTGACTTGAAATCTCAGAGGTGACAGGGCTTTTTTATTTTTGTAGTCGTGGGTCAGACATTTCTGTCGGAGTTGAATAAATTTGAGGAGTTCTTGGAAACACCTGCTGAGAGAAGCTGATGCATAGCTGGAGGCCAAATACAACATTCAACGATATGTAATGTTCATTCTTTATAGAAATAAAGACAGTTTAAGGTTAAAAGCTACCTAACCAAAAACAAATTATAAATGTTTGTATTCAAGTAAATATATTTGTGCTGCGCAGGATTCTGGGGTTACAGTCGCTGTTGTGAGGATTGATGATTGCAAACGGGCGGATATCTTTAAGTTAAAACAACCAATTTGAAGTCAGCGAGTGCACAGTGTAATGACAAACAAATGACACCATCTACGTACAGATTGGTTGTGTATGAATCTCACTTTTGATCTGCCAAATGCCCAAATATCCCGCAAAAACGAAGGTTGCATTATGACATAAGGAGGCGCGTCAGCAACCAAAACAGGAAGTTGTTTTACCTGGTCGCTGTCCCCAGGTGACCGCGGAACAACTGGGATAACTAGAACCCTGCTGACGGAGGAGGCAAAGAAGGTGTTGTGTCGAAGTCTGGTTCCCTGCTGACGTTTCCCCTTTACAAAACCAACATTGGTGTTTTCCTACGGCTGTGTTTTGCCTTAGAGAGTACACACAGAAAAATAAAGGTGCTAACTGGAACCAAAAATGGGTCTTCGGAGTGATGCCATAGAAGAACCATTTTTAGTTCCACAAAGAACCTTTTAGAGGTTCTTTAAAGAACCCCCAAAGGTGCCTCAAAGAACCATCAATGGTTCCAAAATGGTTCTTTGAGGCACCATAAATGGTGCTTCAAAGAACTTTAGCAGAAATGGGTTCTTTGAGGACCCATTTTCAAGAAAGTTCTTTGTGGACCCAACTGGTTCAGTAAAGAACCAATTTTAAATGGTTCTTCAGAGTGATGCCATATTAAAACCATTTTTAGTTCCACAAAGAACCTTTTAGCAAGAGGTTCTTTGAAGAACCCCCAAAGGTGCCTCAAAGAACCATCAAAAAATGGTTCTTTGAGGCACCATAAATGGTGCTTCAAAGAACTTTAGCAGAAATAGGTTCTTTAAGGAACCATTTTCAAGAAAGTTCTTTGTGGACCCAACTGGTTCAGTAAAGAACCTATTTTAAATGGTTCTTCAGTAATTTTTCAGAATAAATGGTTCTTTGAGCATTTTAAATCAAATCATTACGGGTACGTTGAAAAACAAGGACGATAAAATAGTTGTTGGCCGTTTTGTGTTGACATTCTGTTTTATTTCATTGCCAGCTATTAAGACACATTATAGGTAGTTGGAGTATCACGCTTCAAGATGAACGCCTCCAAAAATGAGAATGTGTCTTCTTCAGCTGACTCGGGTAGGCAACGTTGTAGATCTGATAAATCGCTAATACCACACTCACAGCCAAGGAAATGTCCACCTCTCCATTGTCCATGATCATTTTGTGCCCCTCCATCTGGACATTAGCTGAAGTGCAGGCTGCTAGCGTTAGCCACGTTGCTAACAGTAATATACCTCAGGGAAACACTCCGACGGGAGGAGCTGTTTAAAAATAGTCTTCTTCCTCCTCAAGTGAGCAACTGAGCGCCGTCAAATTAAGAAAAAAAATGTTCCGCCTTGGATGATTTTCTATTCAAAATGTTATGCACTTGGATATATTTACGTGTCCACGTCACGTCATCAGTAACTTCAGCACCTTGAGTTATGATTTTGTGGTTTTGTAAATTCTGTGAAAGCTTGTTTACCTGAGCAGGTGATGCAATAAGGTTCGTGTGAGGCCGCTAAGGTGAAATCCAAGTCGCTCGTCGGTGCTTGAGGGAGTGCCATTTTTATTTCATTTCACTTCAAAGTCGTTCGGGTTTTGTTTTTCTTAAATAAAATCCCACTTTTTCATTGGAATGGCGCCTACAGTTGTTATGTTTCGCTCGCATTAAAGGTTTTTTTAATGCCAAATGACACCGTTCACCTTTTACAGGAGGAGTCTCCTACTTGAATTCTGATGCTTTTGCATCATATTCTGTATCTGATATTCTGACGGGCATAAAACATTTTGTGAAGATATGTCTTCAAAATCGAATAAACCAGGACTGGAGAGGAGTGAGGATAAGGGTTGTGGAACACGGGCAGATGAGGTCAGGCAAGTAAGCCGCTACCAAAGCACGAAGTTGTCTAAAAACAAAATTTTCAGACTGACAATTATGTATGTATTTCACTGGGCAGGCAGTGAAGTGAAGCCAGTATCAGATGTACTTCCTCTTTTTAGTGCCAGTCAGGAGCTCGGCGGTTATTAAATTGGCCTGCAGGACGGACGGGGCTAACTAACTGACTTCTGTACAAAGAGCAGGGAAGAGATGGTTTTGGAAACTGTCTCCATGTCTAACCAAGTGAATTTCTTAATTTTAATTTTGCAGCACATCTAAAAACTCCCAGCGCTGTTCGTTGTTAGTCAGAAATTTAAATGATGCCGACTGTGGATGTCTGCACTTGAGGACGGAGGCGCAGCAGTGTCAGCGGAGTCTTCAGGGCCGTAAACAGCAGGAGCTCTCTTTCTTTCAGCCACGGGAACTTTGTGCCGTGAATATCCTGAAAGTATCACCCTGTTTCACATAACTGTAGCTGTGTATTCTCAGCGAAACGGCGATAATGAATGTGGGAACATGCGCTCCGCCGTAAGTTGGAGGAGTGTGCTTCGGCACATGAAATGGATTTAAAGGAAATTCTAACAAAGAAAATATCTGTCTTGTAAATATGATTCATTCTTGTTCTGCAAACAAATAACACAACCTAACACTTTCAGATTTGTGTGCAAAACACGTGCCAAAGTCCAATTTTGTGTGCAGGTGATGCACCAATCTCAAATTATATGTAAAACATGCGCATCCAAGTCAATACATAAAGTCATTGATAAAGAATAAAGAAATTGGATTCAACACAGGACTCCACTTCTGTATCCCGTATGAATGTATTTAATTTACGTCACATATGTAACATCTTTTCCTGAACATAATCCAGTACATGTACAGTCCCAGCACACAGTACGAAGCATCAAACATCTGCTAGCTTTGCTGGATTTGTATTAAAAACACAGCTCAACTCTCCCTCTCCTCCAGCAGCCTGCCTGTGTGGGGAAGCCCTGACGAGTCGATTACCGAGTGCAGTAGATTTACGCAGCTGAAGGATTAAAATGTCTGATTATTACTCCATTACTTCCGTTCTTTTCCCTGTCAGCTCTCGATAATAAGAACTGAGCATTCCATGGAGTAATAATCAGACATTTTCATACTTGAGCTGCAGAAATCTACTGCACTCGGTAATCGACTCGTCAGGGCTTCCCCACACAGGCAGGCTGCTGGAGGAGAGGGTGAGTTGTGCTGTGTTTTTAATACAAATCCGGCAAAGCTAGCAGATGTTTGATGCTTCGTACTGTGTGCTGGGACTGTACATGTACTGTTGCTGAAGTTTGGTGCTGTTCTCACCATTAATTGTGGCTTTTTGATGGCGGTTTCTAGTTGGAGACATAAGCTGCAGTGTGTTGTTTTCGTGCGGTCTTTTCTGAGGTTGCTAAAACTAGCTAAGCTAGCGGTCAGCTAACTTGACCTCTCGAGGGGGAGTCTTACTCGGTGTCAAGGTGTGTTAGACCATGGATTAAACTTACACCGGAATATCCCTTTAAGGCCCAAAAACTACTTGGTTAGGTTTTGTAAAACATTACACTTTAGATTAAAACAACCACAATCAGTCTCATAACCTACCAAACAGAAGTTAGGTAAGTGACGAAGCTCAGAACACATAATATAATTGACAGAAGTACGTTCACTCACATAAGGTATGTCATTTACTCACGGTAACTCACTTATGTATCATAACTTTAGTCACTTGATACAGACGTCTCTCGCTCTTTATGCTAGTGCATTAAAGTCGTGCTTCAGGAGCATCTACGGCATCAAACTTAGAAGTGTAAGGCCACTGACCAGGCTGGGAGTGAGATCTGCCGCAGTCATTAATGGGAAGGATTGGTGCAAAATTGGACTTTGTTATATGCATCGCACCTGATTCGGAAGTGCAAATACATCCATTCTATCTGTACGCAGGTCGGTGATGCTGGACTGTCTTGTGGCAAAGTATTAGCCATTAGACGAGTACATACAGCAGCAGGTCAAGAGTGGCAAGAGAGGTCAAACATAATAAAATGGCTCAATTACCAGAATCCACAGACATCAGCAGATCATTAGACACCCCGAGGTGAGCTGGCGCCGGGCTACACTGCAGGCTGCGCCGAGCGACATCTCGCCTCGCAGATAGTTCTGGTTCTGAGGAGGGAAAAAGGAACATTACTTTTCACTGCCCAAAGAATGGGGAAAATTGTCATTTAGAAACTGACCGCGGAGAAGAAAACGGTGTGATGGTTTCTATTCTGCGCAATTTTTTTCTGGGTCATAAAAATTCACACTGTCAGAAATGTCTCAGAAAAAAAACCAACACAATGACGAGTTGTGTAATGCAAAAAAATGTGGTGGAACAGTATTCAGCATCGAGTCCCCCCCAAAACATCTTTCGCATGCCTCCACAGATAAGCGACAATAGAGTCGGGTCATAAACAACAATAGACTTTGGAATCTCTGTTGAAAGAGGAAGAAAAGCCGAGACAGACAGAAGGAATAAAAACTGAAGCCAAGCTGTTTTTTATCTCCCAGACAGGTAAGTGCATTTCACATTATCTAGCGTTTATTATTGGACTATAGCTGTCAGGGGAACGTGTACAGCCCCAATAACTCCACTTCTCTGAGAAAAAAAACAGTCCATGCAGTTCTGTGAAGGCCCGAGTATTAAAAAAGACAAAAGCAACTGGTTTAATATGTGTTTTACACGACTGACGGGTGAGTCTACCTCGTCTTCTTTATTGTATTATGTAAATATTGCATCATCAATTACACGAAGCGTGCTAATTTACGTAACTGCATCAGCTGGATGTTTACCAACAAGTCCACATCGTTTGAAAAGGTGAGAATATGTCACACTGTGTTTACATCCGCAGGTCACCGCTGCTCATTTTGATTTATTAACTGCCGTCGGGATGTTATGAGATTCTGTACGCGACGTAAAAATGCTTCTCACCGACGCCGGCTTTCTCCAAGTAAATGTGAATTTAACAAACTACCACCGGAAAACAAATACAGTGCGATTTCATCATTTACTTTAAGGTTCACACCCTCTCTTAAACTGTATAAAACGCAGGAAGTGTGACGACAATATGGGAATATTTTATCGTACGCGGTTGAAACAAGGCTCAAGAATGAATAGCGTTGACCCGGCCTTCCTCTCCTCCCCCCTCCGCTGTGCCCTATCTCCCGCTGCTTAAGGGCATGCCAGCCAAATAAAGAAAAGATACACATGAGGTGCATAAAAAGGGTAATACCCACTTCAAACACCACTTCCCACTAATCCCTACATGCACTCAACCTTCACACAGTGAAAGTATACTGCTGACACTTGGACACCGATACTACCCACTCAGCCAGGCTTTGCAGAACAGACTTTACTACTGAGGAGCATCAAGAGACTGGTGAGGGAGGAGATTATTCACTCAGGGGGGTAAAAAAAAAAAGGAGAGAGACGAGACCTTGCATCTGTCGGCACTTATACACAACATATGTCCTTCTCCGCAGATACAAGTGCTCCCGCCCGGCCAGGTAGCATCGTCGCCTGCTGTCATCCTGGATATATTCTACAGATTTGTTGATGGCTGCTTTGACACGGCTTTAGCTTAAATTTTCTGTTATGTTGTGACAACATTGTGCTTATGGTTCTGTTAGGTTTAGAGTAAAAGAAACACTTGGTTAGGGTTAGGAAATGTTCATATTTTGGCTGAAAATACCTGTTTTGGTCGCTACAAACACAGCCGGGGTTGTCAAGACTAGACTGCATATTGCTCCGAGGTCTCTACCTGAGGTGGTATGATAGCATGATATGATAGCCTTCTCACTAACTCACGATGCCCTCCGCCTTCTGACATGAAAGTCAAGAAAGTAAGTGTGCAGGTATCGGTGGTTTGCAGAGGCCTTAACTGCCAATCTTTTATTCATTGGACCCACACCTGCTAAAAACCAGCGTGCTAGCACCGTCTCATATTGTTGACGTCAAACCTCTCTATTCTAAAATATCAGTTCATTCATCTACCCGTTTTCTTTTTAATGCTTGTCTTGGTAAAATCAAACAAATGCAACACCAGAGCCGCCCTAAAAACCCCATTATGTCATCCATTAACTTATAATTGTTTATTCTGGTTCAACATCATTTATCACGTCTCTATCTCGGCCTCAGAGAACTTGTTTTTTCTGCCTCTTTGACAGGATCTCCCATATGGGACGTGTCTTTGAGGGGGTTCTGAACGCACGAGTGCGACGGGAACACCACCAAATATTTTTCATAAACACGAGGCAATTGCATTACCCCTTATCAGAAAACACTCGCTGAGAAATGAGGACCAACGTGAAGAAGCTGCTGCTCGCTGCTCCACTCTTGTATGACTGAACCCTTCACCTTATCAAGCAGAGTGAAATCAGCCACCCTCTGGAAGAATCCCATTCCATCTGCCTGTGTGCACAATCTTTTGGTGACTTACCAAAAGCTTGTGACTCCGTGTGAGCGTCAGATTTAAGATTGACCTGTAAATTGAGTTCTACTTTACGCCTGAGCTCCCCGCAGTCGCACACAAAGTCTGTATTGCTGCAGTGGATGCCCTTAATGCGGGTCAGCTCTGTGATCCTTCTTCCAATCGCTTGTGAATAAACCAGCGTTTTGTTCGGTCGCTCCTTGTATTGCAGCCTTATCACGGCGGAGCGGGTTGTGTTTGTGCCTCGGTGACCCCTGGGATCAATGTTTTCAGGAACATGAGCTCCTGTTAGGGACACCTGCGGCAAACTGGTATCAGATGAGGAGTCAGTAAGAGGAATCGTGCTCAGAATAAACACCATCTTCTGAGCCGCGGATAGGGTCCGAGGCGGTGTGACCCCCTGTACCTCGCCACCGCACAGGAGCTGAATCTACACCTGTAGACGGAAAGCTGCAATAACATTTTCTGTATTACCTTTTGTTCTTAATTGTGAGTCATGCTCGGATTAGGTCGTTGACCTTGATTATACACTCTTCGCTAATGTTCCCATTGTAATGTGCCATCCAGCAGTGGACCGGCATAACTGACATCAGCACAAGAGCCAGGTCGACCTTGTATGTGCTTGTGTGAGTGTATTCAGCAGTTCTCCTGGAAAAAAGTACATCATGTAAAGCACAGAATGTGATGACGGTCCAATGTGTGTGAATGTACCTGTGTGTTTAAAAGGAATTGTGCCCTGTGAGATCAAAATCAACAAGCACAGTAATAAACAACATAAATAAAGGTAGAATAAAAGCTTCAGTTGGCATCACTGTTGCTCTCCTGTTCGACAATGGTTTAATTAAACATGTACGGACCTTTTAAAGTCCGTCCTTTCATACAGATACAGGCTATAAATAACCATATAGAGAGCAAACAATCAAAGCTTCCATTGAAGAAAGAAGATGCTGCCTGACAGCAGAACTAGATCAAGACGTCCCCCGAACATCAACCACCTGTCTGCTGTCTTCAAAGACGTTACCTTTAAAAACCAATCGACCATTCGCTAAACCATCGCAGGCAATCATTAGCATGTCAAGCCTACTGTCCGTGGTCTTAAGTGAGCATTACTTCCAAGGCCAACGGGCACATCATGGACTCACTGACATCATTTCTCGGTGTTACAGGTTGCATTTAAAAAGACAAACACATCCAGTGTGTTTTAGCGTACAAGCAATTAGAGTACAGCGAACGAGTCGTTGACGTCCTGCTGTTCAAGGGAATTAGATAAGCAGGCTAAACACTTGAGCGACAAACTCTACATGCGGTAGACGACAAACTACCTAATACATGCTGCACCATGCATCTTTATTTCAGCGACATATCTTCTCCGTGAATCATCAGCGTCAGAGTTCAGGGTTTCATAGTTTTAGCATGATGACTCAATGTTAGCTTATGAGCTAGCCAGCGACAGATGGAAAAATCTCAACCCGGCTGCCAGGAAGAAATGTTCGGACGGATACCTTCACGTTTGTACGTCTCATTTTGGCATTTCTATCGTCGAATATCGTGTTCATATTATGGAAGGAACAACGCGCAGGAACACGGCGTGGACCGTGGCAGAGGTGGAGACGCTCCTGAGTGTTGTCGCTGAAGACGCATCCAGAACGAGCTCGATGGTGCGACAAGAAATGAAAAGGTGGACGTGTTTTGCGTAGCCCACAGCTAGCCCTGTTTATGTGTCGCGTGGATAAGTACGTCACTGATGACGACCCGCCCACGTTGATGACGACCCGCCCACGTTGATGACGACCCGCCCACGTTGATGACGACCCGCCCACGTTGATGACGACCCGCCCACGTTGAAGAGATAATAATTCTAGATGGAAATGCAACGCGTCTGAAACCAAACCAAGTAGAGCCACGCTAAGCCGAGGCGAGCTGGTACTGTCGGTGGAAAAACGGCATTATTGTGTTCCTCAAGCTGTTCCTGAGCAGTGTTTGTGGTGTGTCGGGGCACATTGTCCTGCTGGGGGGCCACTGCCATCGGGTAGTGTTGTTGTGATGAGGGGGGTGTAGTTGGTCCACAACAGTGTTTGGACGGGTGGTGGCTCACATGAATGCCAGCACCCAAGGTTTCCCAGCAGAACTTTGCATTGTGATGAGATGATCAATGTTATTCACCTGTCAGTGGTTTTAATGTTGATTGAAACAATAAACGTAATGAATTT
>JBBNBP010000886.1:5000-17717 GCA_039737535.1 Lagodon rhomboides | reverse complement strand
GGTCCGTTTCAGTGACAGTCCGCGGTCCTACCGGCTTTTTAATGCGCCCTAATCGATGTTGTTGATCCGCTGCTATTGTCGCTGTTTTTATAGTCAGCTGGTCACGCCTCCGCCGCGCCGAGGATTCTGGGAAGTGTAGTTTCCGCGCATTCCACTGACTACAGCCTCTCTTATATTGGCATTTATGTATAAACTCTTTGTCTTCACGACTGGATAAACTGAGTGAAAGTGCTTCACGCGTCCTTAATCCTCATAATATATAGAATTAATTGATTTTATGTGAGTTAGAAAAGTATTTGAGGGCATCAAAGCTAATTTATCTTGCTATTTGCCACTTAAAACCGAGCGTTTTAAAGGTGCACTACGTAGTTTTGGGGAGAAAATGTAGTCAGAACAGAAAGATCTTCACTGACTGTTTTTTTTTTTTTTTTTTTTCAAATGTTTAAACAAACTAATTCAAACATTTAATGACTGAATAAACTGAATAAACTAACTGACCTTAAAGGACAACACACATCATACTGTGTCACTGTGGCGGACCCTGCCACCTTTATAGCTTCAAACAGCTTTGTTTCTTTGTTTTCTTTGTTTCTTTTTTTTTTTTTTGTGTCTTTCTTTGTAACATTGTTATATATTAAATAACCCCAGGAGTCTTTTACTGCAATTACAAGACTTATAGTGGAATATATTTGTGTCTTTTGACACTTTTATTAAAAAGCAATGGATTTTTTGCCTATAAATGGAAACAAACACTATATTATTAGTGACATTTCTATAATATTAACTACTGTGGGCTGAGTGGTATAATGTTACCACATCACACCAAGTCAGATGACTTTGAAACTTATAGATTCACCTTGTCCATTAATCATTAATAAATTATCTGTAACATGATGTAAACCTGCAACCATATGTAATAGTGTTATTACATAACTTCCAAAGTGCCATAACATAACATAACTCTTTTTTTTAATGCATGGAGCAAAAAAGGGAAGTGAAATAAAAAATACCTCAACCTTACCAATGAGCTTAATTAAGTTGTAAAAGCTATTTATTAATTAAATAAGCCTATTCATTTATGTTATTTTGGCCTCATCGTGCAAAACAGGGACACAGTGTCAACAAATAAAAGCATAAAAAAGGCAAAATAAAAATAAAGTCAAAGAAAAGAGAAAAAAAATGTCCACACTTGGCTTTACTTTGGTTTTAACGCCAGCTCTACGTCTGCAGAAGGCTGTAAGTGAAACCTATTTTATGCTATGGGGTAAAACATTAACATTAACAGTAAAGATAGACCAGCCTGTTCATGCAAATGAGAGCCATAGTCCGACACAACAAGCCTGAGTGCGTCTGTGAGGGTGCAGCAGTCTGCAGAGGACGTTTTATAGAGACACCTTATATTTTATTTTTGACTTACAGATAAAAACATGCAGAAACATTTCAATTCTGACTAATTTTGCAAAGAAAAACGTTCAATATGCATATTTTTTTATTTTGTTCAAAGAAAAATAAACAAAAAAAGTCAAATATTAGACTCCTTTATTGACCAGAAAGTGAAATTAAACAGGAAATGGGCTGTTTTCGTGATTTAAAAGCATTAAAACGTACCTTGATGATCTGCTCCTTCATTATCGACGGTCCCACGAACAGAAAGATTACTCCAGAAATCACCGACAGAACTCCTGCCACTATAAACACGATGGCCACTATGGATTTATTGATAGCCATGGTTGCAAATACGACTATTTTATTTCTCCAGCTGCCTCTGAAGTCTGCAGACGAGTGATGTGAGTTCAGAGTCCAGTCCTGAGCAGCAGTGATGGACCGGAGGAGGCTGCAGTCAGGCGGGATGCCTGTTTATAGGGAGCAGAGCCCGCGTGCCCTCCCCGCACCGAGGGGCGGGCTGCGGGACGCATCCTCCGCTTCTTCATCCCCCCAAAATTAATATTAAATCATCACACAGTCACGTTGCAGTCAGATGATCAGCACAGATCAATACACTGCTGTTCAGTCTGATGTAAGAGCCATGAAGTGTGGTGATGAAGACTCGAGATATTAAATAATGAAGTCAAATGAAATTCAAGTTATATCATCATTACGGAACCAGAATTGTGACATATAAAATATGATTCCATATCTATTAATATGAACAATACATTCTCCAAGAATGTATGAAAAATATTAAAGATGTACATTTTGATAATACACTGGTGATAAACACTGTTATTTCAGCAACTGAGATTTAAGAGTTTCGATTTTATTCAAAAAAATAAAATAAAAGATATATATACAAAAAAAACTCCATATATATAGAAGGAGTACATATATATTTGACAATACATGACAATATATTGTCTTTTTGCATCAAGAATATATTAAAAAAAAGGATGTACATTTTGTTAATACACTTGTGTTAATATATTCAGCATATATCTATTTTGGGGGAAAATATATGATTACATATAAATATATATCTTATAAAATATGAAAAACGTCAATAATTCGTATATTTGTCATTTTATAGATTCAATTTATTAATTTTATAAATCTATGGATGTTTTTGGTTTATTTTGCTCATTTCATTTCAAGTGAACAAGACAAATATTACACAAAAAACTTCTATTACCCGTCCATTTCTTGATACTAACAAAACATACTGTAGACACAGGCAGAGACCATCCCATTAAATATTTTAATACATATGAAGATACTAATTTCAAACATAAAATCTAAAAAAAATATATTGTCTTAACACTGTTTAATTGACAAATAAAAGAAAAACAAGACTCTTCATGTATTACATCTACATATATGGTAAATATATGACGTTTGCATGAGAGATGGTTTGTTTTTTATTTATGTATTCATTTATTTTGCACATTTGGGTACAGAAATGTACCAACAGCTGCCTCAGTCATTCAGGAGGTTTTCAGATCCTTTAACTTTAACTGGCAATAGAAAGCTTTAACTTCTCGTTCTGAAGTAAATATCGTCACAGTGGAAAATACCTCCATCGCTCCATAGACCCCACCCTAACCCCCGAAAAGCACAGGACAATTCAGGGCACAAAGGGAGGACGTTCGCCATTGCACAACCGAAACAGTAAAAGGTTTTGTTTTTCCGGTCGCTCTCCCCAGGTAATGGAGGAACAACTGAAAAAACTGGCCACTCTACACTGCGAAAGACAAAGGTGGCAAAGAAGGTGAAGAGGGAGAGTGACAGAAACTGAGGTAATACAAGAGTGGATGGACGGGTCTTCACTCATTGGAGAGCGTCCAGTGTTGTGCCAAAGACTGTTCCCTAGTTGTTTTGTGTTAAGGATGTGCAACCAGGTGTTTACCTGTGCCTTTTCACAGCACTGTTATCAGGATTTCTAGGTTTAATCAGGATTATTGAAGACAGTAGTTGCTAACACTGTCGTTGTGCCAGTGCCACAAACAGCCACAGGGAAATGATGGGGGGAGGTAACTGTGAAAATACTCCATTACTTAGGTAAAAGTGAACATTATCGGTAAAAATGTGTGTGCTTTTAATTGGAATTACTGTCAGTACCAGTGTTTCAATATATAAAGGACCCAAAAGTAAGACTCCATGCAGGCAGGTGGAAGCGAGCTAACATCTTCTAGCAAACTGAGCGGGGGAGGGGGGTTCCCCTCATGTCACACACGGACCAGGGAGTGACACGCCCAACACTCCTATGTACCCTTTAAGTTTCGGTCTCACTGCTCTCATCAACCCAGTTTCAAGAAGAAGCAGGTAGCACCATTACCTGTATCTACCTGCCCAGCACCACAGACAAAAGCAGATAAGCAAAGTTAGCATCAAGCTGTTTACGCCCCAAGTTGTCAACAGCGGTGGGAATGATGAGTACGATTCACGATATGTTACCTGCGATAACGACAGAATCACGATACAGTGTCAGTGTATTCTGCGACCTTCGATACACTGCAGGACAATCATCTAACAATACATCATGATATCTGTGTAACTGATGAATATGTAAGGGATAATGCCCGACGAGGTGTCCATAATCAGGAATTAATGGACGACGCGGGGGCCTTAGAACCTGATTATGGACACCTCGAAGGGCATTATCCCGCTTATACCATGGTCACTTGCCAAAGAAAATAAATTAAGACCATTAATTTATATTTTCATGCGTTTTACAATCAAAATATAAAGTTTTTCACAGGCAATAACTTAGTTTCCCTGGTAACGCCTGAGGGTTTGACTAATACCTGGAACAACCATTACCCTCCCGTAAGGTTCTTATGCAACGGAAACGTTGTTCACCTCTCCAGTAAATAGGACGGACCTTAGATACGACTTGGCAACGGGAGATACTCTAGTCCGCTCAGCGGTGAGCCAGAAAGCTAACGCTATGCTAGCAAGATTCAAAGTCGATAACATTGCGTACGGTTGACGAACAGTAAATATAATTTGATTATATTTAACAACAAGACTAGCTAGCTTACCAGTCATGTCACTGTCCCCAAATCAACATCAAGATTTTCACGAACAAATGATCGGCCGTGTGGAACGTTACTGTGGCCGCAGCCTGAAGCAGAGAGCTGAACAGCGAACGGGATGTGAGATTATTCGCTTATGTGACCGTCGGTTACGCCAGCTAGCGCATTAATTTAGACGGCGAACAAACTATTTGACTGGAACTACTTAGTAGGTGTCCATATACCAGGGATTAATCTACACCCTGCAGCCAATCAGAATCGAGTATTCCCCCAGACCATGGTATAAGTGTTGGAATCATGTATTTATTCACTGCATGGTGTGTCAGTTTCACAGAGTTTGACATAAACCGAGTTTTAATACAAATGCACGAGTGCAACAATAATCGTATCGTGACAGGAAGCAATATGATATTTTGGTCGACCCCTTAGCTGTCAAATCTATCTGTTATTGTAGGTTTAAGTAATGATATGAAAACTTCCTCCACCGCTCACATGCTCATATAAGGATGAGGAGGACTGAGGTGGTCTCTTTAGTTTGCAGCCTCGTTTGACCCTCCAGCGACGGAACGATCATGGAGTCGGATGTTTTTGCCGTTTACATAATGTGAGATCCAACACGTTTCCACCTATTGTTTTCATCAGGGTCATGATAACCCTGCATAACACAGGCTATAGGCTAATAACAATCACTTATGTCACCTCATGAAGGCTGTGGTGTCCATCAAGTGTTTTTTCCGTTTTTTTTTTCAAGTCTTTGAAGTGCATCCTTGCCAGCAGGTTGTGCCAGAATGTTACCAAACACAGATGTAACAGGAGTTGATGAAATATGAATGAATTAAACATCTTTATACAGAATGCAGACAATGATGACCTTTAATAATCGCACAGTCAATAAAATACTGAGCAGGTTATTTATTTATATTCTACACATAGTCTGCAATTACATTATAAAAACTGCATTAATAAAAATAAAAAAATGGTGATGACCTTATTTCTGCAGAGATGCAGCCGTCAGCACTAAAACAAAAACAGAGTTACATAACACGTTTGATAACAGTGACCCAGAAAGGAAATATTTAAAGCAGTTTACAACCGGTAAGTTCCAGGAACCAATAAACCTCAGGAACTAATCACAGGAACTAAACTTGGAACTAAAAGTCCCCATTCTGCTCGTTCCTGTTTGCATCGGAAGAACCATGTAGAGTATCGTCTACAAGGTTCTTCCGATGCAAACAGGAATTTCTATATTGGACCCACGATGATTTAAATTTTTTTTCGAGAGGTTATTATGAGGCAAAGCTAATTCTTGACTCCGAGCTGTTACCCAACAACCAGCGGAGACTCCTGGAATATAAAAGAACTTAAAGGGATATTCCGGTGTAAATTGAATCCATGGTCTAACACACCGTGACACCGAGTAAGACTCCCCTCGAGAGGTCAAGTTAGCTGACCGCTAGCTTAGCTAGTTTTAGCAACCTCAGAAAAGACCGCACGAAAACAATACACTGCAGCTTATGTCTCCAACTAGAAACCGCCATCAAAAAGCCACAATTAATGGTGAGAACAGCAGCAAACTTCAGCAACAGTACATGTACAGTCATGTACATTACTCCATTACTTCCGTTCTTTTCCCTGTCAGCTCTCGATAATAAGAACTGAGCGTTCCATGGAGTAATAATCAGACATTTTCATCCTTGAGCTGCGGAAATCTACTGCACTCGGTAATCGACTCGTCAGGGCTTCCCCACACAGGCAGGCTGCTGGAGGAGAGGGTGAGTTGTGCTGTGTTTTTAATACAAATCCAGCAAAGCTAGCAGATGTTTGATGCTTCGTACTGTGTGCTGGGACTGTACATGTACTGTTGCTGAAGTTTGCTGCTGTTCTCACCATTAATTGTGGCTTTTTGATGGCGGTTTCTAGTTGGAGACATAAGCTGCAGTGTATTGTTATCGTGCGGTCTTTTCTGAGGTTGCTAAAACTAGCTAAGCTAGCGGTCAGCTAACTTGACCTCTCGAGGGGAGACTTACTCGGTGTCAAGATGTGTTAGACCATGGATTAAATTTACACCGGAATATCCCTTTAAAGCAGCTCACAAGGAACTTTCTTTCTTTGTTTGTTTAATCTGGCGCCACCTGTGGATGAGAGTGGTACGAGCATGAGAAAGACGCAACGTAGAAATGTTAGAAACACATCTTACAGCTGCCCCCACGTGCACAGACGGTTGCCACAACACTGTTTAACACCTAAACTCCTGAAAATATAGATGTAGTTAAAACAATTTAATATCATTAAGCTAGCAATTCTAGTTTAAGTCTAAAGTTTTTAGTCTTGGAAGAAAAACTTTGACATGTGAGACATAAGCTTGTTTGTTGGCAAGTAGAGAGGGATCATTACAGAACATGTTTCTCTAGTTTGTCTTTAAATTCTAGGCTATAGAAACCAAAAATAATAGTTGAAAAACATGTTGATATTCAGCCGATATAGAAGTATTAAAGGTTAAGAAAACTTTTGAATTTGATCTTTTGAACAAACATTGAAGGTGTTTGTTGTCTTCTCGCTAAGCCAAGCTAGCGATGTCTGCTAACTGATTACTGACCAACAGGCTGCAGGCTAAATCCGTTTCTTTAGAAGAACCAGACTGTTACGTGTCGTCCAATTTCCTGTACAGTGACGTCAATGTTTCAAAGAAGAATTTATGTAAGTAAAAAAAATAAATAAGCAGTTTCTTTTAAATGATATCGGTCTCGATGATCCCTGAGCACACATATCGTAGGGAAAGTAGGGGAAGCAGATGCAGTTAAACACAAAGAGGACGGAGGAGAGGAAACTGAGGCTTTCCAGATTAAAATGGTATGAGGGTGTGGATGAGATGTTCAAGGTCAGCTCGGGACAGACGTCTTTAATTTTGGAGTTTAATGGAGGAAACAGGATTTGGCAGTGTGTGTGGTTTTATTTCTGAAATGAGAGATTTAGGTCAATAATGATTCCCTGGTTGTCAACAGTTGACATCATGATACTGTCCTGAAGGGAAGACGAGGTCGCCTAATAGCACGGGTCAGGCGTCCAGGGCAGAATAAAGAAGCTATTAGCTGTTTCTTTGTTGTTTGTATCGTTGAATTGGCGCCGCAGGAAGACACAAACCTGTGGAAACAGTGCAGAAGATCGTGTGATCGGATCCTAAGCTTCTGAACAGCTTCTCATGGACCTTGAGGTGAAGACAGTCTTTTGTCTTTTCAGGTCAGGGACGAATCTTAAGGATTTCCTAGCCTGGTACAGTTTAGCTTTAAGCTTGATACAGCATAGCTTTTCCTTGTGGCACTGGCCACCTGCATAGCCTACTGAGGCCTAAATATGAATGCTAACTGTCTTTAAATGGCTTTTATTATCACTATTCCTTTTTTATATACCTTTATTAAACACAGAAATACCAAAACCACATTGATATTAACATGATTGAGAGTTGACAGCCATGCTAACACGCGTTTAGCTACTTGCTTGCTTCAACGCTAACGCTGATGTTGAGCAGACAGACTAACATTTCCTGTGGTCACTAGCTAGTTTAACTTGTTAGCATGCTAACATTTCCTTGTGGTTACCTACACACTGAGGCCTAAATACACACGTATTTTATTTTTTTATTATTTGTCTTTATTTAACCTACAAATCTCAAAGCCAATCTACAAGACTGAGTTTATAACCATGCTAACATGCTGTAAGCTACTTGAGGTAAATGCTCATGTCAACATGCTAACATGCTCACATTGACAATAGGCTACTATTTTGATTATTAAGCGATTTATGGATTTGTTTGCTTATTTTACACTGGCAATACTATCACAGTGATAATGTTTATGATGTTCTGCATCTTAGTTAGCATGTTAGCATGCCAACATTTGCTATTATTATCACTAAATAAATACAAAATGATGCTGAGACTGATGGGAAAGTCATTTGCGTTGCTGGTTTTCTGTTAAGTAATTATAACTCATCTAGAGGGAGAGAAATAATATACTGGGAATCATTCATTCCTGTACATAATATAATGACACCACCCGGCCAACAGGCTATTTTTAACACTCAACCAAGGTAACCTGACGGCTTAAAGTCACTGATTCACATGGAGTGATAAGATAAAAATAAGATAATTGTGTAATAATCTTGAAGGAGATTGCTCCAAAGACTTTCACACATGCATATATGCATATACTTTCAGTTTAAGTACTTTGAGATAAGATAATCCTTTAATGGGTTGTGGGGAAATTCATTACAGCTGCACAAGGACAGACTAACGGCAGATAATGCAGAAGCTTAAAAGTTTATTTTAGTTCACATTTCTGTTCTAGATAATTATGTAAATGATGCATTTTTATTCAGATAGCCTCATCTGCACATATAAACATGAAATAGTCCCAGTTCTGCTCGATTTGTTTGATTTACAGAACATTTAAGAATAAAAAATAAATAAATAAACCTTAGCCTGACGCTCTGACGATCCCTTTGTCTTCCTCCTCATCACAACCACTCCAAAAAGTTAAACAGGCTACTTCAAAACAGGAAAAGGTGGTACAGAATAACTATCACAAAAGTTATAAATTACTGAAGGAAGAATTGTTTGACGGCTAGAGGCCAAAAAGCTGTCCTGCCTGACTGCACCAGGGGTTATCAAAGCTATTCTCACAAGATTTTCAAAATAAAAGGGTACAGACAATATTACAGATGCAATATAAATGAGATTTCACACATTCAAAACATTGCTCAAAGATTTTAAGACCACAGTTAACTCATTGCATTACTGGAAATATCTAAATCAAATCAAATCAAATCAATTTTATTTATATAGCCCAAAATCACAATCACATTGCCTCGATGGGCTTAACAATCTGTACAGTGAACGACATCCTCTGTCCTTAGACCCTCGATCGAGTGAGGAAAAACTTGCCATGTTGATGGAAAAAAAACCCTCTTAACAGGGTAAAAAAAATAATGGAAGAAACCTCAGGAAGAGCCACAGAGGAGGGATCCCTCTTCCAGGACGGATCTACTGTGAATACATCAACCTGTAAATACTATAAATATTCTTTCCACTTCCTGCTTAAAACATCTTAGTTACTAATAAACTGCATTTAGGCTCCTACAGACAACTCTAATGTGTCAGCAAAATGAAACAAGAACCACACGGGGGAAGTTTCACGCTGATATCTATCACAGAAGTTAAAAATGTGACCCGGCTCAACTGCAGTGTCTCCTCTGAAAAATATTAAATATTCAAATGTGAATGAAATAGAAAGCTGAGAAAGCTGCAGCACCCCCTACTGGCAAGGGGTGCAACACACGGGATATTCAAATGTAACTTACAGGCTATCTGAAAATGTGTTTTGAATTTCAAACAGCAGATGTCGAGGTGCCTGACGAAAAGAAGATGTTTAAAACTGTGCAAAATGAATTAATCCCCCATATTGAATGACGAACGTCATCACGTAAAGTCAGATTGTAAAGGCTGGGTCGGGGTTAGCTAGCTAAACTTTTAGCTGTAGCAGGAGCTAATGGTGCAGAGAGGAATATTGGATTTTTTTCATTTGCAAAAGCCCAAAATCAAAATGAAAATAACAACCCAACAAGAGTTGCTGTGCGAGTTTGTCTGCTACACCGGCTGAACCTTCACCTACGGCACGAGGTAGCAACTCGGGCCGCATCGATATCACCCACTGCTGGATTTGTCAGCCAAATTCAAGCCTCCCAGGAAGGAGATTTGGGACAGAAACTTTTGAATGATTATTTCGGCCTGGCTGTTTTTTTCGGATTGGCAGCATATTGCGAAAAAGGGGTCACGTTGGAGGAAGGCGACCAGCAGGCAGCACCCCTCGGCGATCATGTGTTCCCGTGGGCGTGACTCGTGTTCAACTTGAACTCAGCGATCACGTTGACTGTTTCTAATGGGATGGTGCATGATTTGTTCTCCGAAGGTCATCTCGAGTCATGCCAGACTAAATTAAAAAAAAGTCTCTTCTGTGAAAGGATGTGATGCGACTCGTCCTGGCTCCAGGAAATAAAACATAACGTCCCTAACCGCTGATGATGTCGAACGCCTCGCACATCTTTCTTCATGGATTTGGTGAATTTAGGCGATGAAGCGATTCTCTCTTCCTGGACGTACACATGATCGCTTCATGCGCAGCGGAGGGACATAAGGGCCACAGAGCAGCAGCCCACCACAGCGGCTCATCTGACTGCGCTGTGAAATCCGTCGCCCTCAGAACGTCTCAGGCTTTAAAAGCGAGACTTGTCCTCCCGCGTCGGAACAGACTGAGCCGAGACTTTCGCCTCACATGTCTTCCTTCCTAAATGCTGAGGGTGGCATCAAATAAAAAAGGAAGTCTTAAGAAAAAAAAAAAAGGGCCTTGAGCTTGTCTTTAACATATGAGCCACTGCATCATGTGTTTCCGATCTGATGTATAGTCATTCTGAGTCACCGAGTTAATCAGGTGACTCTCGTGAAATATCAAACACAGATTTTGTCATAATCTGTCAGATTGATGAGCCGTGATGATGATGACGACAACTGAGACCTTTGTTTTCAGTGTTTCCACCCTAAAACGCCCCGGAGCTGCTACAACTGCTAAACCTCTAAAGACTCATGCTCATCCAGGCGAATATTTAACTTCTATTAGGGAGAAAAAAATGTCAAGAATCTCAAAAAAAGTTGGTTCACAACCTTTATTAACCCCTTAAAATGAAGCAACATCTACTTGTGACTCGTCCACACAGGTTCAGCGTTTGTAGACCAAAACATATTTCTTCTTGTCAGATTGTTTAAATGTTTAAAGCCTGAAGAGGTCAAAATATATTTTATTATAGGGCAGAAAAAAGAGAAAACTGATTTTAATAAATGCATAACTTGATGCCACATTAAATAGTGTATATATTTTTTATTTTATTTTCTGTCTGGTCCACGTTTTTTTGTGATTCTTGTTGACTTTTTAATCCTGATGTTAGAGTTTAATGTGTTTAACTTTGATTTTGTGACATACACCTTATTTGTGTGTGTTATCTGTTTTATGTTTTTTATATTATTCATTTATTTATTTTAACGTTCCTCTTAATTTCGGCCAGGCCTTAAAGTTTTATAAAGACATTGTACAAAGACAAAGTATCCAGTGACTTTATGGACCTTTATTTTTATGTTTTTTTGTGAAATATCTGAACAGTTACTGAATGGATTGTTCAGACATTCATGTTTATTTAGTTTTAATAACTTTGGTGGCAGTGGTGGAATATGTTCTCTATCTTTTATTTCTTCTACTTTGCCTTTTACTTAATGATAGCACAAAAGTACAAGAGAATAGGCAACAAATATACTTTAAAAAATACTCATTATTAGGGCTACAATTAGCAGATTATTTTCAGGATTAATTGTTTAGTCTATAAAACGCAAAAAATTAATAAATAAAAAATAGAAAAGTGGTTCACAAATTTCCCAAAGTCTTCAAATTGCTTCCAAAAGACTCTGTCAATTGTTGAATTATCATAAATGCCAAGAAAAACAGCTTTTCCTCAAATGTAAGAAGCTTAAACCGACAATTAATCAATAATCAAAACAGTTTAAAGTAATCTCGTCTGATCAACTGATCAATTAATCAACTAATCGTTCCAGTTTTTGAGTGACAGTATATTTTAAATATTGATGCATTAATGTGTTCATCACTTTAAACACTGCAGCTGCTAAAAGTGGAGCTAATTTAGATTTCTTAACACATCTTTATTGATTTGTGATTATAATCTATAAGTCTGATCGGCTGAAGTCGGATGAATGAGGTGGAGCAACATTACTGTCTGGTTTCCCATCAGCCTCAGCTGTGTTTTGGTGCTAGTGGACAAACGTTAGCATGCTAACACACAAAGCTAAGTCACTGAAGATGGTCATGTTTAGCATCAGCATGTTAGCATTTAGCTCGAAGCACCACTGTGCCTCAAAGAGCTGCTAGCACGACTTCCTACTTCTTCTCGTGGCCTCTCCAGGAATAAAGATCTTTACTTCTGTTTATTTTAGGTTATGTTGTTCAAATAAGAGCTAATTTAAAGTTTCACTGGTATTTTTCCATTCCTTCGATGACGAGCTGTGCCTGAGGCGGCTCTGGACAGACAGGAAGCACATTGTTTCCAGACATCTGAAGAGGATAATGTGGCAGGTCATCGGTTTAACACGGCGCCCAAAAATGATGCAGAACTTGTTTTTTTAGGTGTCGAGCGT
>JBBNBP010000863.1:0-78554 GCA_039737535.1 Lagodon rhomboides | reverse complement strand
TTTATTAGTTTATTCACATTTAGACTTTTCAAGGCAGAGAAATAAAAAAAGACTTCTTTTTTTTCTCGTCATGACATTGTTCTTCTTTTCTCTCATCTTGGAATGAATCAGATCAAATGTGATGAGGGGCAACGAGCTCTAACCAGCATATGAAACTACACTTGAGTGTTAGCTTGTGTTAGCTAGCAGAGTGACATCACGGGTCAGAGGTCATCTTAATTTAAATCCCTCGACCACAACAAACAACAAACCTGCTCTCACTGTGACTTTAAGTGTTGGATAGTTTCCATCTGATTGTCTGAAATGTGAATAAATAAACACACATGAAACTGTTTATGTGTGTTTTACAGGTGTGTGAGAATCAGCGGAACGACCTGCAGCTCCTGCAGCTGAACCTGGAAAGCGCTCGTGAAACTCTTAGAGAGAAGACGAGTCGGGGGCTACCTGGCAGGTGAGTGGTGTGCAGGGAAAACATGGCTGCACGGTGTCCTGTAGGGAGGGTTTCTTCATTCTGTAGCTGTAGAGGAGCTAATGTTCCAGTCAGTGAATGTTGTGCAGAGTTAACCCAAGTTTTCACGAGCATCTCAAGGCCCCCAAGCCACCTTGTGCTCCACCTAACTGAAGATTAGGGCATCAAAACTAAAGGACTTCATCCCAGATCTAATGGTTGTAGTTGGTCCCCAGTGGACTTTCAGTAGTCTTGGTTCATGTAGTGAATGGAGTAGAAATGAGTTGCATTGATTGTTTTGGATTTTCAAGAACACAGAATCCGAATGATTCGTTGTCCTCGTTTGTGTCTCAGTCAGGATGAGACGAGATGCGGCTGTCTGGACGACCGGTCACCTTCATCACTCAGACTGAAGAACACAAGAGTTTTACACGATTCTCTGCACGGCACAGTCAACGGTGACCTCGGAGTCTTCTCGGCACACATGATGGATGTAAGAGTCAAACGATGAATATTTTGAGTTTTGAAGGAGTAGTTAGATATTTTATTCTCTTTCTTACAGAGAGTTAGAAAAGAAGATTGACTCCGCTCTCGGATAAAAGAGTGGTATCGATCTTCTCATCTGACTCTCAGCAAGAAAGCAGATATCTCTATAATGTTGAACTATTCCTTTAACAGCTGATCTTTCCGTCTCCTGTCTGCAGGGTGATGATCCGCTGTCCAGCAGCTCTCTGCAGCAGCTGCTGGAAGAGTCCAGACAGGTGATCAGCGGCTCGAGACCCCACAGCTCTGTAGTCAACAGCTCCGGGACCACTGACCCTCTTTACTCTCATAAGTGTCAGACATCTCACCACCACCACCACCAAGCAACTACCCCAACATACAAGGTGGAGTTTCATGATTCAGAGCCTCTCAACCTCTTTCCTCCTCGTGTCTCCATTTGTGTTCACGGGGTGTGGTGGATTCAAGGGTGTGAAGTGTTCAGCTGAAGTAGTTTTGGGTGTGTTGAGATGTAACAGCTTCTTTTTTTTTCTTCTCCAACAGGCCGGTGAAACTCCACCCAAAGCCTGTCCGCGACACCAGCCAGACATGTGGACGGCCTGACTCTGGCTGAAACACCGATTCTTTGGTTTTTTCTAACTGGAAACTTCAGTATTTACCAAAGTTTTGGTTTGATTTGATTTTTTTAAATCAGTGTTACTACAGAAACAGAACCTGTCCGCAAACACAAAGCAAAAGGTTGAACTCTGCTGTCTCTCAGGAAAACAATGAAGTGATAAAACAATTCAGACTGTGATGAATTTTAACTTTTTATACCCTTAATCTTGTCTTATTGTTTTTTAACCTGTGATTTCTACATATGCACATTATTTGGTGGATAAACATGCATTGTGTGTCTGTGTAAGATTTTTAAAGGCTGCATTGTGTGGAGTAGGTGAGATGTGAAACCAGTCCTACAGGGCTGTTGAGTGGTGTGTCCTTGTATTGTCTTTCCAGTTTCACTGCCTTCAGATTCGCCAGGTGACTCAGAGGAAAAGCTGTTTATCGTTTTGACTTGTAATTTGTAACTTTGTGATCGTGTCACTGCATTTGATATAAAATATTTATATCCAAACCTTTATTTATTGCCTGATGCTCGCATCTTTTTTTTTTTTTTTTAAATAATCGTCCTCGCTGATTTGGCGAGTTTCTTCCAGCGCGTCTTTACGCAGTTGGAGAGCTTTTACGCACCAGAGAAAGGCGCCTTGTTTCCTTCAGGAAGACTGTGATGAATTGATTTGAAGAGGTCAAACTGAAGGAGGAATCCTTCGGGGACATGCGCGCGACTCTGTCTGTCGCACCTGTTATTGTTTTAAAGAGGCACGAGAGCGCAGGTGAGGAGCAGACGCCTCGAGACGTCTGCGGATTTAATAGACTTTAAGTTTGCGCGGAGGAATTCACAGTGACAAGATGAGCAAAACGAAGAACAAGAGCGAGAATAAGACGGAAAAAGCTTTGGCTGCGGAGAAAGAGCAGTTTGGTAAACAACAGGTGAGTAATTAAGATTTTCTTAAGGCAGAATTAAACTGTGTGAATCTTCAATCTTATTTTGGACTTCAGATATATCGAGTGTGAAGCTAAAACCAACACAGAAATGTACGTTAAATAACTCAACATAAGTCAACTTTGATTTTACTTTTGTCTTCTTGTTTTTATCTACAAGTCTGATCTATTTCCGTGATCAGCAGCCTGATGTTGGCTGTTTGTAGGAAGTTGAGCTGTTTGATTCCTGATGTTTGGTTCGTTTGTCTCGTTTTCTTTCAGCTTCACAACATCAGCAAGACTCTCACCTCCGCTGAAACACCAGCTAAAGAGAAATATGTGCGCAGTATCCTTTTTCACTCACAAATTACCTGAAACAAAGTCCAGTTTACAGGTTTGTTAGCAAAATGTGCTACTGTACCGTTTTAGATTAAAGTGTTTGCTAGCATGCTAACCTTTGCTAATTAGCTAAACACGAAAAAGTGCAACTGAGGCAGATGGGAATGTCGTTATTTCTGTCTAAAGTGTCACTTTATATTGAAAAGACGTGAGGTTGTTTGTTCTTTAATATATTTTTATAAATTGTATTCAGTGTAATGATGGGGATGAGTATGACGTCAGAACGGATAATAACGGCGGGGGAATTAAAAAAAATGGCGCATCAGAAGGGGCTAGCATGCTTTATTAACCTGCTATGACACAAGTTGACTGTAAAATGAGTTATTACATGCTTAATTTTAGGATTGGATGATGTTGTTTTTACAGGGCTGATGCTGATAATTAGTAAACAAGGGGACTGATGGACATATGGAGCGATGTATGTAGGGATGATTTTGTAGGCTAACGCAGAAGTTAGCATCACTCTGGTTCCCTCCACAACAAACCTATGGGATTTTTTTAAAATTGGATTTAACACGAGTTTATGATACGTACACGTTTTGTTCATAGATGAACACCGGATTTGTGATTTTCGAAGCGCAAATGAAATCTCTAAAAGTAAAAAGCTAATGTCAAGCCATAAACAGGCATCGCTAAACGTCACCATCACTGAGTGTCTTTCTAAACGATTACTACACAGGTTTTCTATAAACTGATGAAGTTGTAAAGTCAGAGTTAGAATAGTTTGTAACTAAAGTGGGCCTGTAAAGACGGACTAGTGAGGAGATGACGTTTAATGTCCCCGACAACCTCTGTAGTCTCATTTAGACACTTGTTAGCAACCGCTAACTGTTTTTAACACATGAAGAGCTTTATAATTAAACTGTGGGACATTTAATGATATGTTTTATGTTGTAGAACAGAACGTGTAATCATCTTCAGCCTGTGGTAACCACACACATTATTTCACACGAAATTATCTGAAAACCAATTAAACGAGGGGACCGGAAGACGAAAAATGCGAACTGATTTCCGGGTTTTAGGACTCATTACATACACCACTCATAGTTTTTCTGTGCCCCTGACGAGATGATCTCTAAAGGCCCCTCCAACAGATTGTTTTAGTTGTTAGAGATAAATTTCAGGCTCTGTTGACTCCGAGCCCGGGAGAACTTACTTGATGTTCCCCTCGCTGTCAACAGTCCTGCTTGTGACACCCTAGTGGTGACCACAGAAGAAGAAAGAGCGCTACATCAGCGCCAAATTAGTGTATTTTTGAATTAATTTTGTTGGCATCCAGGAGCAAAACCAATAATCAGAAAAAATGCTTAACATTGGCACTTTAATTCATCTATCCTGACTTCATCACCACCACAGTTAGCTTTCTGCATGAGTATTTTGGAGTTTCCTTGACAGCTGTAAAGACATCATCTTGGGAACATATAAGGAGGGTGGAGCCTCCACCTTCTGGTCCTACATCCTGAACCTGCCGCTGTCCAGCAACTCCATTATCAGCTGGAAGTTCTGCTACCTGGTGCACAAAGTGCTCCGGGGCGGACACAAAAATGTAGGTTTGAATTCATACACCAACTCGTTCTTTTCTTTTCTCTTTCACGTAGGTGATGTGTAATCTTTGTTTCTTGTCTGACCTGCAGGTGGTCAGAGATTCTCACAGATACGGTCGCAACATTAAAGATATGGGTGTTCTCTGGGTAAGTATCAGAGTTAACGAGTGATTAGGAATCTTTGTCACATCGAGGAATGCATTAAAAGTCATATATGTGAGATTACAACTCATATTTAATTTGACAAATCTGTACGTACGTTAGGTTTAATACAGTAGGTATTTTGTGTCCTGCATGTAAATGAGGAAATAAATTATAACTTATATATTTGAATGTTTTTCAGGGAAGCTTACACGATCGATACGGCCACATCGTTGCCTTGTATGCCAAATACCTCTGCCTCAAATTGGAATTTCATGCAAAGGTAACTCATAGATAATTGTTTTATGGTTTTATGTGACAAACTCTGAATGATAAAACTAAACAAACAACCTTTCTCCACAGCACAAGACGATCCCGGGCAACATGGAGGCGAGTGACGAGACCTTGGACAGGGAAGCAGGAAATGACATGACTAAAGTGTAAGTTTCTCCTCACGTCTGCGTTGTTGTCAGCTGCTGCACAGTGTTTCTAACTCAACGTGTTTTTTCTCTTGTATTGTAGGTTAGATATGACTCAGGAGCTGCTGGATTACCTGGAAGCTGGACTGAAGATGTCTGAGACAGGTGAGTCCACATGGAGAAGTCTCTCTACATATTCAGGTTTTGTTTGTTTTTTTTGGTGTCCGGATGTGAATTTGGCTCCGATGTTTTTCTCTTGTTAAGTTCTACGTCAGCTGGACGCCAACGGGGCCAAATCCACGACTCCAGCTGGACAGTGCAGACTGACTCCTCTGATCCCGCTCATCCTGGACTGCAGCTTCCTCTACCACTTCTCCGTCCTCTTGCTGTTCAAGCTTCACAGCCGTGAGTGACGAAGAAATATGTTTTGCATTCAATCAAACCTCGCTGTGTTGGCCCGAGCCTTCAATCCATCATATCACATCATATCCTCCCGCTTTTCAGGCATCGCTCCGGATGTTCTTCTGGGACATCGTGAGCGCTTCCGTGATCTATTCACAGGGTAGGTTGTCAGTGTTATCAGGTGAAAACACGGTTTTATCTGTATCTTATGGCTTCTGGAAGTGACAGCGGTGCCTTCTTCTTCCACAGCCTCACGCAGTTCTTCGACAGAGCCAGAGAAATGGAGTTCTTCAAGAGTATCATCCAGATCCCAGATCTCCCAGATGTAAGTTTCTGTAAATGTTTCCACATGTACGTGTCTGCTCGATTTGGTTTTTGGAGGATTATTTGATCTTTCTAAATTTCTAAATGTGCAAATTAAATAAGTCAAACTGACATTAAACACTTTTCCTAAAGCTTCACAATAGAAATAGAGATTTGGTTTAGGGTTTGCACTGTTGGAATATCATATATATATTGCAGACGGATTGCAAAACAAATTCAAAATCGAAGGTTATTTGGTGGAAAAGAGCAGCTACAGCAGTTCTCCTCGGCCATAAATTAAAAATGAATCATTCAATTCTTCTTCTTTTGTAGCCAAAACTATTTTAAATGTAAAAAAATCCATTTGGAGTCAGATTTACAATGATTTTCCATCATCTTTTGCTCCACAGGCTCCTCCAAACTTCCTCCGTGCTGCCGCCTTGAGTGAATATAAGAAGCCGGTGGTGGTGAATCCTGACGCGGAGCATCACGAGGAGGAGGAAGTGGAGCCGCAACCCGAGTTCAGGGAAGCGCCACAGGTATGCTGACATGCAGGTCACAAGAATAATAATGTTTTTCACCTCTTCTTGTGGTATCGTGGCTTATGTTTTGTTTTTCTTTTCATAGCAGTACTATCTGCTCAGCCAGATGGCAGCACCCGATCCTGCACTCGAGCAGAGGGTGACGGAGAACGACAGTCTGAAGAGAGAGCTGGAGGCACTCAAACCGGAACTGAAGCTCATCAAGACCGAGGTGAGCTGGGCCTCTTCCTGACGGAGTGGTGTCAGATTATAAAGCAGGTCTAGATGCTAAACTTATGCTGTTTTTCCACCGACAGTACCAGCTCGCCTCGCCTCGACTCAGCTCGCCTTTTTTGCGTTCCCATTACTGAAATCTGGTACCTGGTACCTGCTAAAGTGGAGCTTTTTAGCATCACCTCCGTATAAGTTCCAACCGAGCTGAGCTGATACTTCTGTGTGACGTAAGCTGGCAGCCGGCCACTGATTGGACAGAGAGCGATGCCACTTGATGACTCATGACGAGCACGACGTCCGAGCCTGACACCCGCTACCTTTAAAAACTAGCATCTGCGTTCAGTCAACATAGCGATTACATGGAAGGAACAACGCGCAGGAACACGGCGTGGACCGTGGCAGAGGTGGAGACGCTCCTGAGTGTTGTCGCTGAAGACGCATCCAGAACGAGCTCGATGGTGCGACAAGAAATGAAAAGGTGGACGTGTTTTGCGTCGCCCACAGCTAGCCCTGTTTATGTGTCGCGTGGATAAGTACGTCACTGATGACGACCCGCCCACGTTGATGACGACCCGCCCACGTTGATGACGACCCGCCCACGTTGATGACGACCCGCCCACGTTGAAGACGACCCGCCCACGTTGAAGAGATACTAATTCTAGATGGAAAAGCAACGCGTCTGAAACCAAACCAAGTAGAGCCACGCTGAGCCGAGGCGAGCTGGTACTGTCGGTGGAAAAACAGCAAAAGTGAAATAGACAGAGCTCGTTCTGCTCTGGCCTGTGAGAAATGACCAATCAGAGCAGATGAGGCTTTTTGGGAAGGGGCCTGAAACAGACTGGCTCTAAAACAGAGCATTTAGTTGTGGAATAATATGAAAAAATAATGCACATTGAACAATCAAGCACATAAATATTTTCCAGAAGACACTCTAAATAACTAACCAGAAAATGAGCACGATTTAATGCAGTAATGTCCCAGATATCACAGTGTGATCTCTAGGATACTGTTTCCTGTTCCTTACTACGCATTTCAGCTGTAAAATGTTGTATGAAGATGAAACATTCCCTCGCTCCTCCTCTCCTCAGGCTCAGAGGTGTGTGACTGAGTTGAAGGCTCAGGTGAATCGTCTGGAGGCCGAGGTCGATGAGCAGCGCACACACAAACAGATGGCTATGGTGGAAAACGAACACCTGCGGATGGAGGTGGAGGCGCTGCGGAGCGCTAACGTCGCCGGCGTCGGGGCTCAGATCGGATTCAAGGAGGCAGACAGTGAGTGAACAGATTTGTGTCTCGGTTAAAAACAGCCACACAAACGTAACTGAATCTTACTGAGTGAGCGTCTCGTCTTCATCTCATCATCTCCATCCAGCTCGAGCTCAGGCAGCGGAGCTTCGTTTCAGTCAGCTCAAAGAGAGACACGCAGAGCTGATCACCAGCCACGCTGACTTAATGAAGAAGGTAAACTCCCCCTTCTTTTACAAAGAAAACGTTTTTTTTGGAAATATGCTTATTTACTACCTCGATCACTGCACATAACCTGCTGTGAAACTGCAGCCTGCAACCCAGATAAATGGAAAGCTTTCTCACCTTAGACATCTGAGTGTGGAACTGATCTTCTCATCTAACTCTGGCCAAGACATTTCTCAAAATCTTGAAGTTTTTCTTAAAGTGAGTGAGAAGTTATTCTGCGGTTTTGTTATTTGCTGTGTTTTTGTGCAGAACGCTGAGACAGTGAAGTTGCTGTCAACTACAAAACACAGCCAGGACGACTTGCTGCGAGCCAGACAGCAGCTGGAGAATGAGCTGGAAAATCTACGACGAGAGAAAAGTAACTGGGTGAGACCTCAACTTGTGACCCACAACTGCTGCTTATAACCCCTCCTGATGTTAAAGAAAGACGTTGGTGTCGATGGACAGAGACTGTCGTGAATATTGACCTTCTCGTCTCCCGATCAGATGAATCAGCAGCATCACGAGGTCCAAAAACTGAACCAAGAACTTCTGGAGCAACGAGCAGAGCTGGCTCTCCTTCGCAACACTCTGGACAATAAAGAGAAGGTGAGGCTGAATGTTTATAACAAACATTAAAGAAACTGTGACTCGGTATCTAAAAAAAATGACTTTCTTCAGGTTAGGTCTCATTACTTACAGCAGTAACCATGTAAAGCTGTTTCAGAACATCGAAAAGCGTTCAGTCCAGTAGTATGTTCAGCTTTATCCAGTCAGTCCTCTTTATTCATTCACTCACCTGTTCCTGTTCCTGTGTCTCCAGGAGGGATCTCAGGTGAGCAGCAGCCTGGCAGCTCTGCAGGCGGAGCGCGATGTGCTGCTGCGCTCGGCCCGAGAGAGAGACGCCGAGCTGTCCTCGCTGAGACAGCAGGCCCAGCAGCAGCAGGGCTCTCTGGACCTGGAGAGAGACCGACTGAACCGAGAGCTGGAGGCGCTGAGAGCTCAGCTGCAGCAGCAGGTACGTGAGACGGTCTTAAAAACAGTCAACAGCACTACATCGCAAGGTTTTGGTCTAGATGTGAGCTTCCTGTCTCCTCTCAGATGGTCTGTTGACTGTCCCCAGAGTCAAAACTGAACACAGAGAAGCAGAATTGTTGTAAAACTTTAGTGAAGAGGAAATCTTCTGTCATCACAACGGCTTAAAAGTTCCCAGGATGCGTGACGTTCACTCAGGAGCATCGATGCACGACTTTAACATGTAGTGGAGGATTTTCACAGTGTTGCATTTGTGCTTTTATTCAAGTAAAGGATCTGAGCTCTGGTTGAAAGATGCTTTATAATAATAAACTTGTCTCTCCGTAGCTCGCCATCAACGCAGAGCAGAAACTGGAGATCGACAGGCTGAGACGAGAGCTGGATTCGACACGGGCAGAACTGTCTCGAGCAAACAGTGCGCTGCAGAGCAAAGAAATGGTGGGAACACTTCAAGACACTCTCCTGACACTGCAAGTCATCTTACAGCTACATTTAGGGCATTTAGCAGACGCTTTCGTCCAAAGAAATCGTCCAGAGCAGTTTGGGGTTCAGTGTCTTGCACAAGGACCTTCCGATAACTCTACCCCTGAGCCACAGCTGCCCATCTTGATTAAATAAAAAATAAATGTTGATGTATATTTTGGTCCTCAGAGCGGTACCCAGCTGAGCAGCTCGCTGGCTGGGCTGCAGGCGGAGAGGGAGGTGCTGCTGCGCTCGGTCAGGGACCAGGAGGCCGAGCTGAACTCCCTCCGACAGCAGGCTCAGCTCCACCAGAGCTCCCTGGACCAGGAGAGGCAGCGGAGCAACATGGAGCTGGGAAACCTGCACGCTCAGTTACAGCAACAGGTCTGCGCTGTTGGTTCGACTGCACGGTGAAGCTGTTGTTCATCTCTTCATGGTTAGTAACTCGTGTGTGTTTGTTGAATCAGGCCTGTCGTGAAGGCGAGCTGACCCAGAAGCTGCAGGACGAGCAGTTCTGCCTGCTGCAGTGCGCCGTGGTGGAGGCCGAGGGCATCATACTGGACGCTGTGGCCAAACTGGACGACCCCATACACGTCTGCTGCATCAGCTCGCCTGGTAAAACCTCTTATGTCTTAAAATCGTATTCATTACACTGAATAATCCGTGCTTCATCTTCATCTCAGAGATCCTGAGTGCACAGCCGGTGCTTTTCTACCTGAAAAAAAACACTTTGTGGACACTAAAACATGAATAGAATTGATTAATAATTCTCGGCCTGTTTTCTCAGATTATTTGGTGAATCGAGCCGAAATCACTCTGAGTTCTATCGACAAGATGCAGCAGAGTCACATGGTCTACCTGGGAAACAGGAGCGGTGAGTGAGTCGTACGTGTGTTCAGGTGTGGAGATGTTGTTAGTGTGTTATTTTAGATGTTGACAGTGTTGGGAGGGAATACAGTAATATATTACTTTAAGCAGTAATGGAGTAATATAATGTGTTTCTAATAGGATTTGTGGTAACATTATTAGTAGCCCCTTTTAGATAGAAAAGGTGGCACATCTGCAGCAAGGTAAAGGCTGCAATGTGCCTCCTTGTCTGTCTAAAAGGGAGGTGTAATATTCCTCCTTTTCCAAAAAGCCTCCACTTTTCCTCCTCTGGTAGGCGTCAACATGTGACGTGACGTGAAGCAGGAAGTTGGGCGTGAAGAGAAGCAGGGCAGTTTCTGCTTTTCTCCCAAAATCCTCTTCCCGTTTAACATTGGGGCTTATGGGGCAGTTGCTGGAGTTTGTGTCGGTTAGACGCAGATAATTCAAAAACCGTACATCCTCCCGATAAAGTGGACACGTTGCCAGACAGAAGACAAGTGTGGCTACGTTCTTGGAAAATATCACTATTGTAGTGTGAAATCTGTGGCTAGGATCGTCATCTAAAGAAACATTTTCGGAGAGTTTTTTTCAGGCTCCCCCACTCTGCCAGTTGGTGCTGCGCGAACATTCCGCAATACACACACATTGAAAATCCTGAATTTTTCTGAATTTTTTCGAAATCACTCACGATCAATTAAGGGTCACCGTTCAAAAACGAAACATCGTAGAAAGAAAGTTCAAATACAACTCAAATAGAATAGACTTGTGCCTACATTTTAAAGTTTGAATGGTGTCTCTAGGTCAAAGTCTGCCAGAGCAGGAGATGTTTGAAAAACGTTGATGATTTTGCGACTTTTCTGACCCCGTCCCATTCATTCCTTATGGGACGATTTTTCACAGTTTTTCTTCAAAATAAGAGCTTTACATTGCACCCCATCGGAGTTTAGAACTGGGTTCTTAGCGGGGGGCTTTTAATTTGAAAGTAGCGACCGCTATTAGCTCGCCGCTACAACAACAAGCGGACAACCGAGACAGCTACAGAGAGCGAGGAGACGCTAGCATCTCCCGGATCTCAGCGGCTTTCCAGCTGCTCATCTTGGTGGATGAAGTGACGAACTGACTGCTGTGATCAGCTGTTTCCTGGTTTTAAAACTCCCGGCTGTGGGTGCGCAGCAGTGCACGTCATCCACACCTCCGCCCATCTCAGCATTTGCCACCACATTGCCGCCTCGGATTTACAGCAATGGAGGCGCAAATAAGTGTAACGTTACCCTCCGAGGGGCAAAACTGGTGGAACAAAACAGACCACCAATTTGCCGCCTTCTGTCTAAATCCGCGGAGCGAGCCACCAAAAGGACGGCAGATTGGTGGCTTACTGCCCAGAATAAAAACAGCTACTGTTACTAAGTCCGGTAACGTGTTACCAACCTGAAATTAAGACCCATTTCAGGTTGTTCAAAGCAGTTTCTCCTCAGTTCACTCGTTCAGTGACAAATAATTACTTCAGTTTTGCTGGCATGGTAAGCAAAAGAGTTGTACCTTTTGAAGTGGTCATAAAGTCGATCATTTATATTATTTTAATCTGTAAGGGGTCCACTGATCAGAAGATTCAGAAAGGGGATCTGATTCTCCTCTGTTCTCTCTCAGATGCCAGCGGTTTGCTGAGATCCGTCACACAGTTCTCCCACCTCGCCGCCGACACCATCGTCAACGGAGCCGCGACGTCTCACTCTGCTCCGACTGACCAGGCCGACCGTAAGAGACGCACATCCACGCTGTTAACTGTGTGGCAGATTTAAACTGAACTCGTGATGTCGTGAACACGCCTCTCCTGTTTGCTCGTCTCCTGCAGGTTTGACTGACAGCTGTCGGGACTGTGCCAACCACTGCCTCCAGTTCTTGAAGGATCTGAAGCTTCAGGCCAGTTTACAACGAGCCGATCCGTCTGCGGTGCGCTACACCGTCCAACGCATCCTCGCTCTGGGACAGGTTTGACAGATTTTACAACATTTCTTTAACACTTTGTCCAGTTTTCTGTGCTGTGTGCTGTAACTGTGTGATTCGTGTTCAGGATCTGCGTCCAAAAGGGCGAGATGTGCGAGCAGAGGAGCTGGGATACGTGGTGGATAAAGAGATGATCGCCACGTCAACCGCCATCGAAGAGGCTGTGCTGCGGATGGAGGTAAGCACACACACACATCACGACAGATAAATCTATATATATTAGGAATATTCCTAATTCTATGTTTGTTTCTCAGGAGATACTGAGTCAGGCGAAGAGAGACACGAGTGGCGTGAAGCTGGAGGTCAACCAGAGGTGAGACGAACACTGAAGCATCCTACAATTGATTATTTTTAAGCTTCTTATTTAGTTTCTCACCTGCATGAATTTTAATTGTCTCATGACAGTATCCTGGGATCCTGTTCAGACCTGATGAAGGTAAGAAGTCAGTGTACTTTCAGACACATTTGTTTGTGAACTCATGATGAATTTTCGCTCAGTATTTCTTCTTCTCTGCTCTCTTTTTCTGCAGGCCGTTCACATGCTGGTGACAGCTTCGACTGACCTACAAAAGGACATCGTGGAATCAGGCAGGGTGAGTTCATGTGACTCTCTGTCAGCTAAAGTTCAAGTTACAAGACTGAAACCTACGATTTAAACTTTTAAAATTTACTTTTAAAGTGCTTGTTGGCCAATACGAGCCTGCTGCTACAAGGGCTTCTGTGCCGGAGCTCAAGTAACGGACAGACTTAAATAACACGTCAATTTAAGCCAATGTAAGAGTAGGACGTAATCTCCACTGTGGACGAGGGGACATATACTCCTCAACAAGCAAAATCCAAATGAGAAAATCTGATTTGCAGCCTTTTTTTTGCCCCACACTGTCACTCCTGCTAGCTACAGTAGCTAGGAAGCTAACTGTCTCCTCATGTCAGGTGTTAAGTATTTGTTCTTCCTGTAGGGGGCAGCGTCCGTCACAGAGTTCTATGCCAAAAACTCTCGTTGGACCGAAGGACTCATCTCGGCCTCCAAAGCGGTGGGCTGGGGCGCCACACAGCTGCTGTGAGTATCAGTACGAACACACACTGTGTATTATTAGTTCATCCTGAATATCGAACCATAAATCGATCTCGTGCTCTTCTGTCGCTGTCAGAGACTCCGCTGACCGGGTTGTTGGTGAGAAAGGCACATATGAGGAGCTCATAGTTTGTTCACATGAGATCGCTGCGAGCACCGCACAGCTGGTCGCTGCCTCCAAGGTACAAACATCTAAATATTCTCCTGTTGGTTTGCTTTTATATGAGTATTGTTTGTTTCTTTGTTCAACCAACATGGAGACACAAATCTGGGACAGAGATATGTTAGAATCTGCCAATGGAACCAAAAGTTTGAAGTGCTACCTTGTTTTACAACTATTTCAGGTGAAGGCCGACCGCAACAACAAGAAGCTGCACACGCTGCAGCACGCCTCCCGACATGTGAATGACATGGCTGCCGTGGTCGTCACCTCCACCAAACAGGGGCAGCGGCAGATCTCTGACCAAGGTGAAGCGGCTTTGTATCTCCGGTGAACATCAAGCCGGCATTAATTGAGCTTTTCTGCCACTAAGAGGCAGCAGAAACAAGCTGTGAACACAACACTGATGTTTTATCACATGAATGAGTGTTAGCAAACATTACCCAAAATGCATCTCATTTTTAATCACCCAGTTACACTTGTTGTGCTTAGCAGAGGCTAATGTAGCACCGAGCCGCTGGCCTCGAGCAGAAATTAGAGGTGGACTAGAGACGTCTGGTAGTCTTCTCTCTCCACATCAACAGATTTATTTCATTTTCAAACTTTGTCCTCAACCAACGCTTAACCAAGTGACGTCACTTGAGGCAATTAATCAGACTTTATGTGGATTTTATCGGAATCCCAACACCAAGAAAAAGATTTTGATGTGTAAAATCGGTGAATTTGGAGCTGATAGTGGTTCTAGATGAAACATGAAGGGAGTATCAAAGTTATGATAGTTCATCCTCTGGACATTTGTTGGTAATCCATTCAGTAGTTTTGCAGATATTCCACCGTGGATCAAAGTAGTCGACTGATCCACATGATGTGTGTTTCCAGGTGTGATGGACTTCTCTGGCTTGTCTCGGATCAAGCTGAAAACAGAGGAGATGGAGGCTCAGGTAAAGCTTTCAAGTCCCAACATCGATCCTCCTGTTTCTTGTGTTTTTCTGTTGATAACAAGTCGCTGGACGACGCTCTTCTCTCAGGTGAGGGTCCTGCAGCTGGAGAGCCAGCTGGAGCAGGAGCGAGTCCGCCTGGGAGAGCTGAGGAAGAAGCACTACGACATGGGCGTCTCTGGGGACGACGGCGAGGACGGAGCCGAGAGCTTCCCGCCGCCGCCTCCGCCCACTCTGCTCGAGTCCACGCCGGTGCCTCAGTCCGTGTCACAGACGCAGCCGTACCTGAACACTCAGAGCTTCGCAGCAACCAATCCCTTCGCACCAGCTCAGACACAATCCGCCTCGCTGCCTCAGCCTTACACACCGACACACACATACACACAGGCCCAAACCCCCACTCAATCCTCAAACCTTCACCCCTCCTCAAACCTACACCCCTTCTCAAACCTACACCCCTTCCCAAACCTACACCCCTTCCCAAACCCCCACCCCTCCTCAAACCTACACCCCTTCCCAAACCTACACCCCTCCTCAAACCTACACCCCTTCTCAAACCTTCACCCCTCCTCAAACCTACACCTCTCCTCAAACCTACACCCCTCCTCAAACCTACACCCCACCTCAGTCCTACACTCCCTCCCAGCCTTACGTCCCAGCTCAGCCGTACACACCAAACCCGACCCAGAGTTACTTACAGCCTCAGTCTTACTCGCTGTCGCAGCCCTCCTCTCACTCACCCAGCCTCTCCCGGCCTCACTCGCCGTCTCCGACGCAGACGCCGCCGCAGAACAGCACAGAAGCCGCCAAACCGGCCTCCTCCAGGACACGGAACATCTTCACCAAATCTGGAAACTTGCTGAAGAACGCGGTAAGTTTTGAAGCTGGATATTCATCATATTTAAGGTGCAAAAAGTTTTGAAATCATTCCAGTACATCACCTCAGCCGGCAGCCGCGACACAGGCTGCAGTGTCAAAATTCATTCATGAAAAGTGGTTGAGTTTACCTCTGACAGGCTCAGATTGTTTTTCAAGTGTCTGACAACATTACAGAAATCATCCCTGCAGAGAGAGCTTATTGTGAAAGAGTAAAATCTTTTTGTTTCACCAGAAAACAGCCTTTATTCCACTCTCGCTAAATAAACCAAACTATAATTACAGAAACAGTAATTTTTAAAAATGAAACTCACAATAACTCTGGCTTTAAATGCTGTTTATGTCAGCTGCTTCCTCCCGCTCCTCTCCCAATATTTTCACCTCTCATTCAGTAAATTAAAGGTTTACTTCCACCGAACTAGAGCTGGTGATTGTTTGAACACTGGAAAGATAAACCAAGAAAGTTTCGGTGAGTTTTATCATGTTTCTGTCCAGTTTGAATCCAGTGTGATAAAATTACTGTTTCTGTGAATGTAGTCTGGTGGTCTGTATCATTTTTGGGATTATTTCTGTAACGTTGTCAGACACTTAGAACATAATCTGAGTCTGTCAGACAGTTGCCCCAAAGGATAACGTTGCAGCCAGCTGAGGCGATTGTCTGGACCGCTTTCAAAACTTTTTGTACTTCTTAATTATTCACAAAACAAAAATATAGTTCAGTTTTAAAAACACAGGAATGTCCCTCTAATAAGAGGATAATTTGAGTAGATGGTGTAAATTTATGTTGTTTTGTTTTTTTCCCCCCACAGTTCAAACGAGGTGAAACTGGAACAGGTGAATCTTGAAGCCTGACTGAAGAAGAACCTGAAATTCTGACTTCACTGGAAATATAAACGTCCTTTAACGTATTAAAAAAACCTGATTTTAATCTTTATCTCTGGCTCTGCAAATGAGATCGCAATCAAATACTTTCCAAGTTATTTTTGTAATCATATTGAAAGCTTTATTATGTTACCTGTCGCTGTGTACTGAGTTGATTTATTAAGAATAATAAAATCATCTGAGGCAGAATGTAGCTGTATGTGATTCTTCTGATTTCCGACTTCCAATTATCTCTTAAGTCTCTCATGAGCTTCAAATATGGATCCATTCCACACATGGTCCACACTAAAATGTCTCAAGTATTCAATGGCTTGCTGTGACACCACTGATTCAATGGTCCATTAAATGATATATCAAATATGGTTAAAGTTTTGACGATGCCACCGAGAGGAGACGTTGGACTCCATCAAAAAACTCAACACGTTCTTTAAAAATCAGGGCTGAGCAGGATTAAAACAAAAAAAAAGAAATGTACTCTGCAGAAAACCTTTGACTGTAATATGTCAACAAATGAAATGAAGATTTTGAACAAGACTTTCAGATTAATGTTCTGTAAATGAATGAAAATATTTGTATTTTTAATTAGAAATGTTCTAATTTGCATATTTAAACAAAACATTGAATAATAAATTGTGATATACACACATTATTGTTTCAATTTAAAGTAATTAACAGGGGATGTTTGATGGTTATTGTGTGTTTTTTTTATACCTTATTATATATTTATATATAAAAAATATAGAATATTACATTTCAGAGTTGAAAGGGAGTTTTCTCAGAATTATTTTTTTTCTCAGTCAGTTCTTTAAAGAAAAGAAACTATAACTATTTATACTATTTTCTGATTTATACAGGGATAAAAAGGGAAATGCAAAATTCTCTTTGTAAAAACTCTTTTATGTCAACAAATGCAATGAGGCTTTTGAACGAAACTTTCAGATTAATCTTCTGTAAATGTATGAAAATGTGTCTCATTTGCAGATTTATTATAAAATTCCATAAAACTTATAACACAAAACCAACAGGGGAAGTGTCTTTGTGATCTACCACTGCACAATGAGCACTTTTACTTTCCATACTTTCAATACACTGAGCTGAGATACATAACTTAAATAAAGGATCTGAATATCTCTTACTTGATGTGTGTTTTGAAGCGTCGGTCCGTCACGCTGTCACATTTTCTCACAGCGACCTCATCTGTCTGTTATTTCTGTCATGCGCAAAACAAACTGCAATCTCACCACCATGGAAGAGTCAGCTGCGACTCCAGAGTGCGGCTGCGTCAAGTCAGAGGACGTGAGACGGAGAGACACCGGAATTATATGTATCATTGCTTTCAAAATAAAAGCACAGTACAAGCAGCGATCTGCTCAAACCTGGGGACATAACTTAAAGCTTACTCTCCATGATTTAAAACCAGTAGTCAGCTATGGAATGTAACTATGTACATTTACTTAAGTACTGTATTTAAGTACAAGTTTGAAGTACTTCTAGTTTACTCTGCCAAAGTTTTTTCCATTTTATTCTACTTCTATTCCATTTGCTTTTATAAAATAGTTCAAACTACACACCATTGCATCCGTAATAATAATCTGCTAATATGATATATTGAATATTCATTTATCATCATTATGAGTGCTTTTACTTTTGATACTTTATTTTGCTTATATAACTTAGACTTTTATTCAAATAATGTTTGTTTTTTTTTTTAATTGAGAATGTTTACAGTACAGAAGTATTGAGGTAAATCTGTAAACAATCTGAGTACTTCTTCTATCCCTGATAATCATAAATTAATAATGCAAAGTAAGTCGCAGGAGTGGAAGAAGTATTGAGATTTTTTATTTGAATAAAGGTATTAAAACCACAGTTTAAAAGTACTCTACTCATTTAAAATCTTACTAAAGTAAAGGTAGCTTACATTTGTACCAAGATGTAAAGTATTCATTAGGCTAAATGGCCCTTCTTCATACTAATATATTACTAATTATATTTAGTGATGCTTTAATGTTTAAGCGTCCCAGCAGACGGGTAATGTTCCTTTTTTTTTATAACCTTCTGAGAACCTTTCGGGAATGTTCCCTGAGGGTTTCCTAATTTATTCTTATTTATTTTTTATTTTTATGTCATTTTGTCTATCTATCTATCCATCCATCCATCCATCATTGGTTGCTGTGTAATAACTAAAGCTGTCTGGAGTAAAAAGTCTAATATTTACCTGTGAAGTGTAGTGGAGTCGTAGCAGTAGCCACTCAAGTAAAGTTTAAGTTACCTGTATGTGTGCTTGAGTTCAATATTTCAGTAAATCTACTCAGTTACATTCTAACACAGGTGGCAAATACATTTTTTATTTTATCTTTTATTTTGTAGTAACGTTACAGAAATTGTTGCAACACGTTCGTCAGTAGCGGTTTTATTTTGAAACGTGTAGCAGGAAGTGCGCAGATCCAATATGGCGGACTTGATAATGGTGGTCAGCGGCGGCTCGCAGGAGGGACAGGCAGGACGGGCAGGACAGCGATGGGCCACAGCCGAGATTCACCCCAAACAAACCAAACCAGAACCCGGGCTCAGCCGCCAGTGATGGACCGGCGATAGTCGCGGTGTTTGACGCCGTTTCGCGCTGTTTTTGTGGGTAGTTCACGAAGCTAAAGCCGCAGAGTTTAGCTAACTTCACAGAATTGTTCTTCCCGGGGAAGGAAGTTTGCTGCGGCGGAGGAAACATAATAGGAAACCGGGGAGGGCCGAAAAACATCCCGACATGGAGGACTCCGGCTCGGCCCTGGAGAAGAATGTGGCCGACCTCACGGTGATGGACGTGTACGACATCGCCGCGGTGGTGGGCCAGGAGTTCGAGCGGATCATAGACCAGTACGGCTGCGAGGCTCTGTCCCGCCTCATGCCCAAAGTGGTGCGCGTGCTGGAGATCCTGGAGGTGATGGTGAGCCGCAGCAGCATCAGCCCGGAGACCGAGGAGCTGCGGCTGGAGCTGGACAAGCTGCGGCTGGAGCGGCTGGACCGGCTGGAGAAGGAGAAGAAGCACAGGAAGGTCTGCGGCCTGATAACCCAGAATAACACAGATTACAGACAGTAGAGGCAGATTAAACATGTGGTTTACAAGTGGTTCACACTCTGACGGTGATAAGGCCACCAGGTCACTGATTAACCAGAGCTGAAGTACTCAGGTCCTGTTATACTCCATCTGCAAGTACAAGTCCTCCGATTCATATTATAACTTTTATTACTTAAGTAAAAGTAACATTAATCTTTTTACAAGTAAAAATCCTCCATTGAAATTGAAATTGTCAGTTAAGTATTCTGATATTTATTTGAGTAAATGTACCTTTACTCCATCTGCAAGTAAAATAGATATTTACTTGATTTAAAAGTTACATTACTCCATTGAAAATGCAACTTAAGTATTTTAAGTCATATTTACTTGAGTAAAAGTACAATTACTCTATTCACAAGTAGAAGTCCTCCACTGAAAATGTATTTAAAGTATTTTAAGTGTTATTTACTCAAGTAAAAGTACCAATATTCTATTTACAAGTAAAAATCCTCCATTGAAATTATTATTATTATTATTATTATTATTTGAGTAAATGTACCTTTACTCCATCTGCAAGTCTTCCAAAGAAATTGTAACTAAAGTATTATAAGTATTATTTACTTAATTTAAAAGTTACATTACTCCATTGAAAATGCAACTTAAGTATTTTAAGTCATATTTACTTGAGTAAAAGTACAATTACTCTAATCACAAGTAAAAGTCCTCCACTGAAAATGTCAATTAATAATATAACTTGTATTACTTAAGTTAAAGTAACATTACTCTTTTTACAAGTAAAAGTCCTCCATTGAAATTGAAAGTATTCTGATACTTATTTATTTGAGTAAATGTACCTTTACTCCATCTGAAAGTTAAAGTCTTCCAAAGAAGTTGTAAATTAAGTATTATAAGTATTATTTACTTGATTTAAAAGTAACATTACTCAATTGAAAATGCAACTTAAGTATTTGAAGTCATATTTACTTGAGTAAAAGTACCAGTATTCTATTTACAAGTAAAAATCCTCCATTGAAAATTGAAACAATTTTTTTGGTAATTGACGAATCAACTAATCGACTAATCAGATTGTAGATATTCCAGTTGTCTTATGACTGTGCATCATATTTAAAATGATATGTTTTGCTGTCAGCTGTTGATTTATAAAGTTACTTAAACTATCAGATTTCTGTCGTGGAGTGAAACATTTCCCTCTGAAATGCAGTTGTGTAAAAGTATCATGAAACTTGAGTAAATGTACTCAGTTACTCGATCGCAGTCACTCAGTCGGATAGTTCCTGTTTGTTTGGTTGCAGCTGATGACGGCTGGAGGAAACTTTGTTCCCGAGTCAGCAGGAAAATGTTTCTCCTTTCACACTCGAGTTATATTTGTCCGATGTGAGATCGTTTCCAATTAGTCATCAAATCATGGCAGAGATTCAAGATCACAGCGTCTGAAGTGAAGGGAACAAAAACTAACTAATCAGTCGTCCTGTAACAGAAACATGAAGAAGGTTGGGCTGAATTGATCTGTAATTTCAGAGAAGCTGTGACAGAGACACTATTCATCCTGTTACAAGACACTCTAGGGTCAAAATGATCCTGAAAGCTTTTATTTTAAGGTACAAAAAACTACATAGTTTCTGGTAGAAAACATTCAAAACATGCTAACTGGCTAGCTCCAGGTCCAAAGCTCCCTGGTGCTCCAAGCTCCGGGACGGACTGCTAGCTTCACAGTTAACTTTGCTAACTAGCTAGCAGCAGCTACAGTTAGCAGCAGTTAGCGGTTACTCTGGTGGTATTCTGCCAGTCTTACAAATTGAACCTTGAATGCACCAAAGTAGAGACATTTTGAGGAAACATGATCTCCATCAAACTGCGAGACATTTACCCTCTTTGGGTCGTGAACACGTAACAATAAAAATGAAACCACCTTTGTCTTTTTGATTGAACTGAAAACAACATAGACGCCTCAGGTAGACACTTTTTTGAAGTCACAAGTTAAAACGACAAACAAAAATAAAAACACGACTGACAGTGAAGTGTAATTTATAATCGTATGTTTTAATGTGAAAGACAACTACAGCTGTCAGATAAATGAAGTGCTGTAGAAGTCAGAGGTATAAAATGGTGTGAAATGGAAATAATTAAGTCAAAACAGTACTAAAGTACAGTCCTTCAGTAAATGTTCCCCACCTCTGCTGATGAGATCGTATTTAAGCTCAGTGTCGAGTGTCACAGACGGACTGCCCTGTCTGAATACTTGTGAATCCAGATCACAGCTCAGAGTCGATCCGCCCGCTGCTATAAAAGAAGTTTATGTTTCTCGTGACGGTGACGGAGCGACGGTGAACACGGTCACAGGTTCACTGGTTTACTGAGTCTCATGAGTGTGATAAAGCTGATCTCTGTGCCGTGACTGAGAGGACAGTCAGCTCCTGTGTTGTTCACGTGGATAACAAGCCGCTGAACTCAACATCGTAGAAGTCTGTGGTGGGAAAGTAACGTATAGACGGGAGGACAGGACGAGTCGACCAGAGGCAGCAGGGTTTTATTCTCAGTGTAGTTATACTTGTATAATGATTTGACAGCCTCGTTAGTGACGTCAGCTCGTAGCTTAAACACTGCAGAGCTGCTCCTGCATGTCAGCTGAGACTTTATTGACTTGAAAATTGATCTTTATAGTTGACAAATAAGGTTCCACGGGGTCAAACGGAGGGGGCGTGACCTCGACTCTCTATTAATCAGATTACATTTAGCTTCCTCTGCAGTCACAGAAGGATTTATGCTACTCTCTCACATGTGCAGTAGTACTCCACAAGACCTGTAAACACACTTGAATGTGTAAACTTTAGTCTCTTTTCCTCATCGTAAACGTGGCATATAATCAGAAGTCTTCACGGCTCCTCAGCTGTGGAAACAGGCGTGTAAATCCTTCGTGTGAAGACGGATTCAGATCTGAGAGCACAATCGAGCTTTTCTTTGCAAACAGACGGTGACGAATTAAAGGAAAACTTGAGTAAACCAGAGGCGCAAAAGAACAAATGCTGAAGCTTTGATACAGGACACAAAGATGGAAATGATGTGAGTCATATGCTATCAAATATCAGCCTTCATCCTCAGAAATATACATCTTCAGATCATTTACTTTAGTTAAAGTAGCGGTGAAAATCCTCCAGTACAGGTAAAAGTCCTGCATTCAAAACCTCACTTAAAGGAGTCATAGTGCAGTAAAATGTTTCCTGACAGTGGTTTCTTATTATATCTGATGTTTTTGGATGAATATTGCTGTTGCTGTTGAGCTCATTTGAACTAATTCATAGATGTCAGCTTGTTTAATCTACAGTGACGCGTTTTAGATGCATCACTTCACACCTGGCATTAACAAACATCCGGAGTGAGCACTTGTGATCGGATCTCGTTTTGCTGCTCTACATGCAAATAAATAGGAAAATCACTGGGACTTTTGTATACAAAGAAAGAAAGAGCTCGATGTTTTAGATTTGCTGAATTTACACGAAGGCCCAAATAATGAAGAAGTTGTCTGAGACAGCTTTGTACAAAGTTTATAAAGCTTCTCGTAACTCAACAACTCATAAATTGGGTGATTTTTCAAGGGAGTCTGGAGGCTTTCTCCACAGGTGACACAGAAAGTAGCCTGTATTGGCTTCTGATGGACATGTTGCCTTCAATAAAATGCCTTCTGATATAAATTTAGTGTAAATGGTGGCTGAGTAAGTTAGTGTCTGCAGATAAGACGACCTTGAACACAGAAGCAGACAGACTCAACACATAAAGGAACACTTCACCCTTCAGTTTATCAGAGATGATATAATCTGTGTTTCCCTGTGCGAGTGCAGGAGCTGGAGCTGGTGGAGGACGTCTGGAGGGGAGAAGCTCAGGACCTCCTCACTCAGATCGCTCAGCTGCAGGAGGAGAACAAGAGCCTCCTCACCAACATGTCCATCAAAGACCCCATGAGTGAGGAGGACCTGCAGAGGCACGAGGGTGAGGAGCTCAACGCAGGTTTAATTCACTGTAGATGCTCGTATATTGTGATAAATCCTCCAGACGTTATCTCCAAACCAACCAATGTGAGGATTTCTGTTTGTTTCTGTTTAGTCTCTGGAGGTTTTGGACTGTCGGCGGAGAAAACAAGTTAATTGCTGACATTAGTTTCGTTTTTACAGTTTTTAAACCAAACAAGAAAATTATGAGCAGATAAATTGATAATGAAAATAATCATTAAAGCCCTAATATACCCGTCCTATTGAGAGTTAGATGAGAGTTGATACCCGTCTCATGTCTGTACGGTGAAGATGAATGTAGAGCCAGCAGTTTAGCTTCGCTTAGCTTAGCATAAACACTGGGAACAGGTGGAAACAGCTGGCTTGGCTCCATCCAAAGGTAAGATAATCTGCCTGCCAGCCCCGATAAAGCTCATTAATTATTAAACTCTGGCTGTTCGGCGACCAGTGGAGTCTTGATGCTAAGCTAATCGGTTAGCTTTACCGTACAGACATCACAGTTATCATAAGTCACAAATAGAATTAGATGGACTTAAATTGTTTGCTACCTGTTGTTTGTGTTCTGGTTTTGCAGAAAACTTTCCCTGATACGCTCTCTCTCGCTGTTCTGCTCACACACACACACACACACACACACACACACACACACACACACACACACACACACACACACACACAAAGGAAGCCTTCTCTCCGTCTGAACGCAAGCCAGTCTTGTATCTGCATCAGAGGCTCTCGTGGTTTCACACAGAGGCCACAGTCACTCCGACCTACTGCGGACAGACCAGCCTCAGTGTGCAGGCACACCTGCTAGACACGCACACACACACACACACACACACACACACACACACACACACGTGCATGCATGCTTGCACACAAATCAGGCTTCCTTCTGTACAGCTCTGTCTAATGAATCTCCTCCGATAAAAACAAATTATAAAGAAAAGAAAAAACGTTTCTGATAAAAAATCTATTATGCCTGCTTGTGCCTTCTCTCCTTCCATCACCGTTTCGTTTCCTCTCTGTGGCGACCAGGTATGACGGAGAGAGAGAGGCAGGTGATGAAGAAGCTGAAAGAGGTGGTGGACAAGCAGAGAGACGAGATCAGAGCCAAGGACCGAGAGCTCACGCTGAAGAACGAGGACATCGAAGCAGTAAGGCCACTCGGAGACGTCACACATCGAATTATCTCATGTAGCTCGACGACATGTCAGAGCTGGTTTACAGGGTTAATATTACAGATTCAAATTGTTACTGATTCACTGAAAATCAATTATAATAGTTGAAACTCTTTTCTTAACATGTCAGAGAATAAACAGTGAATCTGCTTGAATGAATCTGGTTTGTTGAGGAGCAGCAACATGATTCAGTCCAGTCTAATGTCAGCGGGCCTGAGCGGGCGCTCACATTTTAATGTTGCACAACATCGTGCTATTTTTAGCTGCAGTAGATTTGATACAGTAGGAGGATAAAACCCAGTAGGTCAGGGCAAAACAATATCTGAAAAATGGGTCAGTTAGCTGTGAATTTAGTGTTTCCTGCAGATAAACACGGCAGGCGGTCTGACGCGTCGTAGCAGGAAAGGCGTAGGTGTAACTCATAACATTAACGAAGGCTGGATACACAAAGTGCACCTGATAATAAGGCTTTTCAGCTGTTTCCTCTCGTATCTCAACGTGTTTTCCTCGTGTGTTCGTGCAGCTCCAGCAGCAGCAGTCGCGCCTCATGAAAATCAACCACGACTTGAGGCATAAAATCTCCGTGGTGGAGGCGCAGGGGAAAGCGCTGATCGAGCAGAAGGTGGAGCTGGAGGCCGGCGCTCAGGCGCGGGGGCAGGAAGTCGGCGCCCTTCGGCAGGAAGTCACGCGCCTGAGGGAGCGACTTCAAGGAGAGCTTCCAGCCCAGAACCCCGAGGATCAGCCACCGCAGCCGCCCTCACCTGCAGAGGTAACGCAGCCGAGAAATCTCCCTCTTTCCCCCTTAGTCTATCTTATCCAAAAAGGTTAAAGGAACAGTTCACCTATTAATGTAAATTCACTCATTATCCTTTCCCCCCATGCTGATGGAAAGTCAGCTGAGGAGTCCACAGTGACGCTGTGAAGCTCCAGAAATGATTTGCGGACTACGACTTGAGTTTTTGGGAGAACTTTTCCATTTAAACTGTCTAAAAAAGCCTTAAAAACAGACTTATAGGAACAATTTGACCTCTTGGGAAATGCAGATGTCCGCTGTCTTGCAGAGAGTTAGACCGACACCAGTCTCTTATTTGTCAGAACCATCAATCCGCTGAAGCCACGTAGCTTTTACCCAAATTGCGGATACACAAATTGGGTAAATACTAGGGGTGGAACGGTTCATCCAAAAAATCCGTCCCGTTCGGTACGCTTGTCACAGTTCGGGGCGCGTGTGCACCGTTCGGTTTATGACGCGCAACGTGCGTAATTTCTACCGGGGACGTAACGGCCGCCTAACGGCTGCGCTGCGGTCACCGGAGCTGATCGCTGCCACTCTAATCAATGAGACCATCCCCACCGCGCGCGCTACGTAACGTCTCAGCAGCGGCTCTCCGCTCTGCAGCGCTGTCAGTCTGTAGCACTTCTATTTTTTGACGGAGCCGTTGCTAAACCGCGTGAAGCTCAACAGAGCAGATTGCACCAGACAGGAAATCCGACACAGAATCAACGTAATACACTTCCGCCCCCTTTCAAAATAAAACACAATACGCAGTTCATGTAGCCTATCACAACTTCACATCAACATTACGTCATGAGGTACGTGTTGATGTTGATGCCCTTTCCTGTAATGTGGCCATAAAAATAGGAAAGTTAAAGTATTTTGTTTGCACTAATTCAAGAGTTCCTCTTTTTACTTTATAGGATACAATGTTTGTCAGAGATAGTTAATTAATTAATAGTCAGTTCAGTGATTGCTGTTGTATTTTAGTGATTTAGTGCATTTTCATTGCAGAAGAAGGCAAACAATTGTTAATCTTTTTGCCAAATAAATATATAAACGTGTAAATGCAGCAATATCTTTCCTCTTGCTGTTTCAAAATCTCACTTCACTTTAATTTAAGATTGTTACAATGATGTGCTTAATCCCTTATCAAGCTGCCCCATTATTTCAGTTTTTGCATGATTGCATGACATGTCCTTATGTCTGATTTTTAAAAAAAATCTAATTATTAGGCTAAAGATCTGATTAATTTTTTAGAGTGTAAAAAAAATAGAACAAAAAAAAACAACCGAACCGAAAACCATGACCCCAAAACCGTGATATGAACCGAACCGTGGATTTTGTGAACCGTTCCACCCCTAGTAAATACACATCTCATATGATGATGTGGCTGTTTAATAGTCATGATGTTTGTCTGGATATTTTGAAATCTCTTCATTAATGTTAGGACCGTGCGACAAAATCAAAAAAATCACAATATTTCTTATCAAATACCTCGATAAAATTATAATGTTTGCTGTAAAGTGGCCTTTAAATCAGGAGAAGAAAACACTTCTGACATATCATGTGATAATATCCAGAATCTAATCGATATATTGACCAAACCCAGCCAACAGGATTAACTCGGATCGCTTTGTACACATAATGAAGTGTCTTTTGCTCCACCAGCGTGGTAAAGCTGCCTCAGTGGTGTTGGGCGCTGAGGGCTGGTCAGACACGTCTGACCCCTCTGAGCTGGTGCTGGGCGGGTTTGACCCGCCGCTGCGACCGCCGCCCGGTTCCCTCAGCCCAGAGGGACACGAGGATGAGGAGGCGGAGGACGAGGCGGTGTTGCTCTGGGTAATAAAGAAGAGCTAGCTAGTGAACCAGAGTGGTGTGATTGTCCCGACTCTAACTCCAAACCTGCACTCCCCCTCTCAGAAGAACGACCACATGAGTAGAAAAGACTAACATGTGTGTGACCCATGAGAGGTGCTCGGCATGGGTGTTGACGGACTAACAGAGAGTCAGTAGGATTTGTCGCTCCAGCTGGGTGAGACTGTCTGGACGACTGCACCGGTGACCTTTCTAAATATAGACCGACTCTAACAGCACTCAGAGTTCTCCTTTAATGCACCGTGATCCCGAAACTGTGACGATAGAAGTGTTTGTTTAAAGTCCAACTGGAATCAGATGTGTTTCCTGTTGTCAGCTCAGGTGTTTTTATGCACAGCTTGTGGATGGAAACTGACTGAAGAGCTTGAAAGCCGCCTGCAGAACAAGAAGCCCTGAGAGGACAAGAAAAAGAAAGTCTGATCTAAATCGCTCTCTGTCCTCTTGTGTTCATGACTGAAGAACACAAGGCATTTTTCTAAGTTACTTATTTTTCTCACACATGAAAACGGTTGAAAAATGCTTCTGTTTTGTCAGAATCTTTTTTTTTAAGCTGCTTTTTCTCCATTAATATAAGACTAGGTAGAAAAAAAGAAAGTTTTTTCAGGATCCCTGACTTATATTCTGTTTTTTCACTTGTTGGAAGTCAAAAATACATTTTTTTGTTTTCGATTGGAGGAGGCTGATGTGTTCGACTTTAAAACAAGAGGTGATGTTAAAACTTATTATCTCTGCTTCACAGAAGAACATTTTATTTTCAGGAACCGAAAATAAAACCTAATTTGTTTGTTTTTTTTATGATAAAAATGATTCTGACAAAATCAGATCAACTGTTTTCATGTATGAATAAAGTAACTTAGAAAATGACCCTGGTATAAGTCAGGAGAGAAAATCGTTTTTAATCAGACTGTTTTTTTTAAATGGGTCACCAGAATTGTCTTTTCCTCACTTGCCTCTCTGAGCTTCCGTAGGTTGATGATTATGTTGGTAAATGAGCAGAGAAAACGCAAGAGATGAAAATTATGACACAGATGAAGGTTTGGGACACAAAAGTGTGCTGCAGATCATCTGTCTGAACGTCTCCAGACGTCGACCGAATGGAAAGTAATTTAAAGTTTTATTCGATGAAAGAATATGAAGCAAACCTTCAAAGAAAACACTCGATCACAACAACAGCAACACTTTTGTGTCCCCTTTGATTTATTTAAGGTTTCTGTCCTTGTTCCTGTGGGCAGCTAGTCGGTCCGTCACCAGCATTTCGTGAAACTGCGCATCTCTACAAATATGAAGATTACGAGGCCGTAGACTTTTTAAACAACCGACTTTGTATTTCCTGCTCTTGCTCTGAAACGCGACTCGTTGAAACACCCATCAAACAAACACTCATGAGAGAAAATGTGAAAGTTTGCAAGTTAGATCAGCTGCAACGGCATGTAAATGTAGCTGCAAATGTTCTCGAGTCTGGTTTGATGCCGGTGTAATTTTTGACTGCACAAGGACGTGACTGGATGTGATTTCAGTTGGACTTAAACATGGTTTTAGATCACATATTAATAAAAATGACGGTCTTTTTGTTGTTGGTCGGCGCATGAGCGACTCCTGCCAGCTGCATGTGTTGTTGTCAGAGTTTAAGCGTAAAGGGAGGAGGGAAGGGCGAACACATTTATTGGAACGAGGCCTGATCTGACTTAGAGTTCATCGTTTGCCACCAGGAGGCGATGTGCGATGAGGACATGCCTGCTGTGTTCCAATATTTTACCAAGGTATCCTCACTTCCTTCCCTTCCCGTCCTTCCTACCTTCCTTTTCTCTGGTTTTTGTTTCCTCTTCGTGACACGTCTTGTCTTGTCCGCAGGAGGCGCTGTGCGACGAGGAGGCGGGAGGCCTGGACCCGAAGGACCCCAACCGGCCCCGGTTCACCCTGCAGGAGCTGAGGGACGTCCTGCACGAGAGGAATGAGCTCAAGGCCAAAGTCTTCCTGCTGCAGGAGGAGCTGGCCTACTACAAAAGGTACCGACAGACATATATTCCACGCTGAGGAGGTTCATTTTCACAATAACATGATAATAATAGTCTGTTTCTGCAGCGATGAAACAGAAGACGAGATGGTCACTCCCAGTCCTTCTCCTTCACCTGAACTGAGGACTCGCTCTCGTTCTTCAGCCCAGCCGGAGTCGGGAATCAAACGCCTGTATGTTGCACTCGCACGCTTCCATCCTCAGACACATCCGCTCGTGAAAAACACTCGTTCCTCTCAGTCACTTTGAGATTCAAATCGCAGTCACTCGGATAAGTTTGCATGCGCTGAGTAAAGGCTAATTAAAAAGGTCCCTGCACGCTCAAACATTTACATTTTACTCTTCAAGACAAAGGCAAATAAAATCTTGGCTCAAGCTCGTCTGATAATATCCTGCCGCCCTCCATGTACACAGGTAGTCACACGTTTTGAAAGATTGATGACTTTAAGTGATTATAACTGGAAACAGCTCATGCACACGTGGCCTGTAAACACACACACACACACACACACACATGTATATACATATTTCCAGGCTCTGACAAAACCTGTGTAGCACTTGTGTCTTTTCCACATGAGATGAACAGCTGATCATCAAATAATTCCTGGTGAATATCGAGTTGCATTATTGCTTGAAATCTCTTATATATATGTATTTACACCGATCAGACAGAACATTATGACCACCTGCCTCATATTGTGAAGGTTCCTCCTCTGGACTTCAGACCTCTGAGGGGTCCTGTGGTGTTTTATAGTGGATCCTCTGGGTCCTGTATGTTGGGGGGGCGGGGCCTCCATGGATCAGACCTGCTCAGCACGTCTTCAGATTGGGATCTGGGGAATTTGGAGGTCCGGTCGACACCTTGGGCCCTTTAGCTGTTCCTGAGCAGTGTTTGTGGTGTGTCGGGTAGTGTTGTTGTGATGAGGGGGGTGTAGTTGGTCCACAACAGTGTTTGGATGGGTGGTGCGTGTCAAGTCAAGGTTTCCCAGCAGAACATCACATTGTGATGAGATGATCGATGTTATTCACGTCACCTGTCGGTGGTTTTAAAGGTCCACTGTGTCGTGTTTTAAGTAATTTATTAGCTCAAATCAGCGTCTTCATTCATAAATAAGTCCTCATTGGTGTAAAATGATCTCTGCCAACAATCTCACTTCTCCTCCTGAGGGAAGAATCACACATTGTGACGTGAAGCAGGAAGTTGGGCGTGAAGAGAAGCAGGGCAGTTTCTGCTTTTCTCCCAAAATCCTCTTCCCGTTTAACATTGGGGCTTATGGGGCAGTTGCTGGAGTTTGTGTCGGTTAGACGCAGATAATTCAAAAACCGTACATCCTACCGATAAAGTGGACATGTTGCCAGACAGAAGACAAGTGTGGCTACGTTCTTGGAAAATATCACTATTGTAGTGTGAAATCTGTGGCTAGGATCGTCATCTAAAGAAACATTTTCGGAGAGTTTTTTTCAGGCTCCCCCACTCTGCCAGTTGGTGCTGCGCGAACATTCCGCAATACACACACATTGAAAATCCTGAATTTTTTCGAAATCACTCACGATCAATTAAGGGTCACCGTTCAAAAACTAAACATCGTAGAAAGAAAGTTTGAAAAACGTCGATGATTTTGCGACTTTTTTGACCCCGTCCCATTCATTCCTTATGGGAAGTTTTTCATACGGAGGCTTCCGTGTCCTTCCGCTCTATAAAAAACGATGAGCTGGTGAGAGGGACAAAAAGCTCTACGTGGTACAGATAAGGCTAAAGGCGTTTTCACTCAGAGCCAGCGTGACTGTGGAACGGAGAAGGAGCTTAGCCAGACGCGCTCGTCAGCTGCAGTTTGAAGTCTGTTTGAAATAACGTACCTCATCACCCGAAACTAAACTTGATGAAGTGCTGTTTGAAGACACGTTGTTGTCACAGCTTCTTGAATCTTGACACATCCCGCCTGCCGTAGTTCCAACAGGCTGCAACGCACGTTCGAAAACGCGAGGCGCCAGAGAGCAGTATTCATTTGGATGCACAATAACATTTAACCACGAGATGGGAGAAATAATTCCACAGTGTGTCTTTAATGTTGTGGCTGATCGGTGTATTTATATAAATATATAAAGGAAATAATGTATTTAAGGATATGTACATATATGTGTGAACATGTAATATCTACAGAGGTATAAATATGTGTTTATGATAATTAGTACCACAATATAAAAGAGTATAATATGTATAAATATGAGTTAATAGGATATAAATAACACATATCAGTACTGTAGCTGTGATGTCATCAGTGTCAGACGTCTCCGCTCTGTGTTATTATCCCGTGTCGGTCACATGACGCACACATGTAATCATGCTGTGTGTTCTTTCGCCTTCACTCCTTCTGTTTTTTCCACCTTCACTAAAATGAACTAAGGCATGTCGGCTCCTCTTGTTTGAGTTTTAACGGGAACTTTTTACTTGAAGTTTGGGTCGAACAGAGGTCAAAGGTTGATGTGGTCCCTGTCTCCCCCCCTGTCCGTCCCTCCTCCCTCCTCCTCTGTTTATATCTCTTCCTGTTTGTGCTTGTGTGTCTTCACCTCTGTGTAACAGGATCTTCACAGCCATTATGCCGATGGTGGCGGCTGGTTTGATCCCAGATGACCCCACTTTACAGCCAATCAGACGCCTCGTATCACTTGTATGACTCTATATTCGGTTGGCTTCAGAGTCTGTCACTTTCTCAGCTAACAGCTTACATCCATCCCCCCTTTGCATGTGTCGGGGCTGCTTGTTTCCCACCTTTGTAGTATTCTGATTGGCTGATTGTGGGGCTGTCTAATCAACACTGATCATACAAATCAGCCAGTCAGAATATAAACATGTAGTCTGTCGTCTCGTCTCTTCCCTCACTGACCACAGTAACAACGTCTGAGCTCCGAACTCAGAGGAATAATTTAAAAAACTAAAAACACTTTTAGCTCCTTCGCTAGAGTTAGTGATTAAAGCGTTTGTAATAGCTAATTCAAGACTTAAAGGGATATTCCGGTGTAAGTTTAATCCATGGTCTAACACACCGTGACACCGAGTAAGACTCCCCCTCGAGAGGTCAAGTTAGCTGACCGCTAGCTTAGCTAGTTTTAGCAACCTCAGAAAAGACCGCACGATAACAATACACTGCAGCTTATGTCTCCAACTAGAAACCGCCATCAAAAAGCCACAATTAATGGTGAGAACAGCAGCAAACTTCAGCAACAGTACATGTACAGTCCCAGCACACAGTATGAAGCATCAAACATCTGCTAGCTTTGCTGGATTTGTATTAAAAACACAGCACAACTCTCCCTCTCCTCCAGCAGCCTGCCTGTGTGGGAAGCCCTGACGAGTCGATTACCGAGTGCAGGAGATTTCTGCAGCTCAAGGATGAAAATGTCTGATTATTACTCCATGGAACGCTCAGTTCTTATTATCGAGAGCTGACAGGGAAAATAACGGAAGTAATGGAGTAATAAACAGACATTTTCATCCTTGAGCTGAGGAAATCTACTGCACTCGGTAATCGACTCGTCAGGGCTTCCCCACACAGGCAGGCTGCTGGAGGAGAGGGTGAGTTGTGCTGTGTTTTTAATACAAATCCAGCAAAGCTAGCAGATGTTTGATGCTTCGTACTGTGTGCTGGGACTGTACATGTACTGTTGCTGAAGTTTGCTGCTGTTCTCACCATTAATTGTGGCTTTTTGATGGAGGTTTCTAGTTGGAGACATAAGCTGCAGTGTATTGTTATCGTGCGGTCTTTTCTGAGGTTGCTAAAACTAGCTAAGCTAGCGGTCAGCAAACTTGACCTCTCGAGGGGGAGTCTTACTCGGTGTCACGGTGTGTTAGACCATGGATTAAATTTACACCGGAATATCCCTTTAATGTTGATTAAAACGTTTTCATAAAATGAGTTAAATCCAGTTATGATCTTCTGAATTGTTGTGTCATGCATTAAAGGAGAAGTTCACTCAAAAAATGAAAGTTCAGTCTTCGTTTCGTCGCCTCCACGCTGATGGAAAGTCAGGTGAAGTGTCGTAGTTCACTTAGTTTCACCTGACTTTCCATCAGCGTGGAGGTGAGGTGAGATGGTGACTGAATCTGCCATTAATTTGCCAAAAATAATCCAGTTTTTGATGTATTGCTGTTGTTAAATGCCACACTTTGCTGTAAAACTGTAACACTCTAACACGGCTTCACAATCTGACATCCGCCGCACACACGACAGACAAACCTGCGTCTGTAAAACCTGCCGTCATCACTGAAGACATCTCCTCTGTCTCCTCTCCATCCTCTCAGGTTTAGCTTCTTCTCGCGCGACAAGCAGCGGGGCTCGCAGCGGAGCGCACAGTTCGACGTCGGCTCGTGGGCGGGGAAGGACGACGTGTACACAGAACAGGCCCAGGAGGCGTTACAGCACATGTAGCCGCCGGAGAGGACTCAAAACTCTTAACACTCCACGTCCATCATCACTCGAGGCCGGCTCGTGGCGCGTCGACGGCTCACCACACCTCCACTAGTGACTCACACCGCCGCTGGAACATCAAGTGCTTGAGGTGAGAAAAGGCCGACAGAAAGAAGAGTGACGGATCAGCTTGAACGAGGCTCCAGCTCAGATAAAGAAATCCTTAAAAACCTCTAAAAAAAAATTATTTAAACACCTGAGAAGCGTCTCAGAGAGTGATGGCACATACTGACTTTAAAAATAAGAGTGTGTTTCGTGCCTGACGGGCTTCACACAGTCAGACATGAAGAGCAGAAGGTAAACTCAAGTTGAAGGATGGAAAGTGGAAAGTCGTCGAAATCCGAGTGGTTTGTACGGAAGCTCAGAGAGGACAAGACAAAGAAAGTCTGATCTAATCGCTCTCTGTCCTCTTGTGTTCATGACTAAAGAGCACAAGGCTCATTTTTCTAAGTTACTTATTTTTCTCACACATGAAAACGGTTGAAAAATGCTTCTGTTTTGTCAGAATCCTTTTTTTTAGCTACTTTTTCTCCATCTGTGTAAAACTAGGTAAAAAAAAAGAGTTTTTTCAGGATCCCAGACTTATATTCTGTTTTTTCACTTGTTTTGAAGTCAAAAATACATTTTTTTGTTTCGACTGGAGGAGGCTGACGTGTTCGACTTTAAAACAAGAGGTGATGTTAAAACTTATTATCTCTGCTTCACAGAAGAACATTTTATTTTCAGGAACCGAGAAAAACCTAATTTGTTTTTTTTTTTTATGATAAAAATGATTCTGACAAAATCAAATCACCTGTTTTCATGTATGAATAAAGTAACTTATGACCCTGGTATAAGTCAGGAGAGAAAATCATTTTCGATCAGACTGTTTTTTTTTAAATGGGTCACCAGAATTGTCTTTTCCTCACTTGCCTCTCTGAGCTTCCGTAGGTTGATGATTATGTTGGTAAATGAGCAGAGAAAACGCAAGTGGATGAAAATTATGACACAGATGAAGGTTTGGGACACAAAAGTGTGCTGCAGATCATCTGTCTCCAGACGTCGACCGAATGGAAAGTCATTTAAAGTTTTTATTCGATGAAAAAATATGAAGCTAACCTTCAAAGAAAACACTCGATCACAACAACAGCAACACTTTTGTGTCCCTTTTGATTTATTTAAAGTTTCTGTCCTTGTTCCTGTGGGCAGCTAGTCGGTCCGTCACCAGCATTTCGCGAAACTGTGCAGCTCTACAAATATGAAGATAACGAGGCTCGTGTATGAAATGATGCCTAGAAACACAATTTTAAAAGCAGAACAAGATGAAATGCTTTTATTTATAACACATGTCGTGCAATAAACAGCAAGTATGGAGGCCCATTTCTGCCAAGAAGAGAGAAATAGATATAGTTTGGTGTGATAAGAAATAGAAAATACAAAGAATTATATAAAGTATAATTAGTAGAGTACAACAACCAATCAGAGACGCTTCCTGGATCAGCTGACGGCGCTGACAACATTAGCTAACATGCTACTGTTGACAGAAACTGTAAGTCTCAGCTCCAGTTCTCTCTGAAGAAGAGAAAACCTGTGACGTCCAGACTCGTTTAACCTTCTGCTTTTGTTTACGTCTGCTTCCCCATGAGAGCTCAGCTTCAGCCTGCGGAGCCACGAAGCCATAATTTAATACAAAATGACGAGAAACTGATTCAAAATGTTCAGATCTGACTAAATACAACAGGAGGTCAGCAGAGGGAAAAGGCCAAAACATCCTAATTTCCTTTAATTGTCTGACTTCCTGTGTGAAGTGTAAACAGCCGCCACACTTCGATTATAAACATCGATTCATAATTATGCGTCCTACACATTTAAAGAGCTTATTTACCTCACAAAAAATAAATAAAAACATAAACAGTGATTAATAATAACATTTATTTTAGTTACTTAGCGAGTCATCATAGTTTTGACTCTGTATGATACAGATTAATAACTTATAATGTCGACTTATCTTAAAGTAATATCACAGTTTTACAAAGTCGCTCATAATTTGTGCTAACCACGTTTTAACTAACCGAAACTTACAGATTTAAAGTTATGATCTGATTTTTAATAATAGTAACACATCATAGTTCAGAGTCAGAATCTCAAAACGTAAACGAAGAATATTTCTGTTTTATTTTGTGGATTTTTTGGGTTTTTCTTCTTCTCCTGGCAGAACTGGGCTTCCACACACCTTTATTATTATTATTATGATTATGATTATGATTATGATTATTATTATTATTATTATTATTATTATTATTATTATTAAATGAAATGTATTCGTGTCATGAAAGAGCACAAGTTGATTCTAAAAAAAAAAAAGTGCCAAAGATGTCGCAGCACATCGTATTTATATATGTATTTTCTTACAATAACAGCAATATCAGAATCACCAGCTGAGCCGAAGCAGGCGATGGAACAAAACTCTCCGTAAACGAGCTGCCTGCGTGAAACTTTCCCTCTGAACTCCCTCGTGTTTTTTAAAAAATCTAGTTTAGTCGTCCGGTCTGCTCTGAGAGGGGAGACTGATCATCAGAGCACATGTAAATGATCAGTCTGGTGATATTGCATCATTTTAATATTCAACAAATCGAATGAAAAGACCAAAGACATGTTCCTTTATCACCATTAACACACACACACTCTATAGATTAACCACTGATCATCATTTTCACGTTATAACATGAAGCTCGTGTTTGTGTGCACCTGTTTCAATGACTAAAGATTTATGAAAGATAAATCGAGTACAGCGTGACGAACCTGACCGAAAGAACACGGATGCATTTTCCCGTCTTTGCACGTAAACACCAGATGTAGACGTGTAATCTACACAAAGTTTTTACGCAACTGTCTCGACTGTGTTGGGAAGAAATCTCAAAAAGAGCAGGAGCCACAGACGAGGACGTAGAGAAGTCATAAAGCCTTTAGATATTTTATTTACATTTGGTCTTTTCATGAGATGAGTTGAGTAAAATGTCAAATAAAAGCTTCAAAATCATGAGTAAATGTGGCAAATCAATAAACCGCTGAGATGTGTTTTATTTTTTTAAAAATCAACAAAAAGGCAGATTTGTAAAAGACACTTCTTGGTAATAATAGTTAACAAGAAAACTGAATTAAAGTCACAAGGCCACATTAAACAAGCCTTCTGTTTCATGTGTCTGCGCCCCAAATATCTGTAACTTCCAGCAACTTTTAGCAGCCCGATACTGACAAATAAGCAGCAATACGCACCTGCAAAATGAGATTTTTGTACACGTTGTGCTTCTAGGCATCATTTATACACGGCCTCAAACACAAACCTGGTTGTCAAATTGTAAATCCTATAAATATTCCTCAGATTTTGCTCAGGAGGCTGCAGAGAAGTTAGAAAAACGGCCGAAAACAGACTGAAGTTTCTAAAGAAAACGGTGAAAACGAAGCGAATGAAGCAGAACGAAGCAGAACGAAGCAGAATGAAGCAGAATGAAGCAGAATGAAGCAGAATGAAGTGCCATGTGTGGTTTATTTTATAAAAAAGTGCTAATTGATGGTTGCTGCTTCTGCTTTTTGCCTTCGTGCTTTAACACCTGAGAGGACTTTATCTTCATTTGTACTAAATGAAGGTGAGGAGCGTCGGAGCAGCTGTTTCACATATTCAGACACAAAATAATGATATTTATTGCAGCGGTCTCATTCTGGACGACACCTGGAAGTCAAAGGGACGATTTTAGGCATGAAAACAGAAACATAAAAAGGGAAATGTAGCCGAACCTGTCAGTGTTGATCATCTCTCACCTGTTTCCCTCATTAAAATGGATATTTAAACGATATAATGAATGGATCAGTGCTTTATTAAACCGGCTGTCTCCTCAGTAATAAAAACTCTGTAATGTTTGAGGTGTTTGTCTGGTTTCTTTCATCACGGTTACGTCTAGAATCAGTTCACATCCTCCTCCAGCTGTTTGAGCTCCCGTCTCTTTAAGGCCCCTCCTCCTGAATACCCGGTCTGCTCTGATTGGTCGGCTCACACACGCCTGAGGCAACAGAGCAGCTGTGATTGATCGAGTTAAAATGCCAAGCGATTATGCACATGTGTGACTCTGTGACGTAGTGACATCACAAAGGAAGTAAAGGCGGGGCAGCTGGCGAGGCGTTTGAGGAGCTTCTGTTCGTTTGGACTTTGACCTTTGTAACTTTCAAGCTCTTTGACTTGCACAAGAGCCAATAACACACTGAGGGAAAGAGATAAAAAGGAAAAAATACAGTAGGTCTCCCTCATTTTTGACTCTCAGGACACCGAGTGTTTATTCTCATTTCACACTCGGCCCAAATGACCCACTTCAGCCCGCTGACATCTGTCTTCTTCTGTCTACTCAGGATTTACTCTCGGGTCAGTTCACCCTGCCGTAGTCACGAGTGTTCGTCACCCTCGGCTCGACTCGACTCGGGTGAACGCTCTGATCGACTCTCCTTCCAGGCGTCGTGCTGTGATGCGTGTTGAAGTTACGCCCTTCGGCTCGTTAACGTCTCTCCATCCGTTTCTGTCAGACAGCTCGAACATCGTTCAGCTGAAGTAAAAGATATTGATGAAGAGACTGAGAGGAGACTCTGAGATCACAGATTCTGCTATCGGAATTTAATCCAGAATATTATCGATGAAGACTTTTTCAGTTCGATGTCTTCTGGATCTGCTGATAGCTTCTCTTCCCTGTTTGTCTGCCACGTTCCTGATGACTAATGTGACACACAAGTGGAAAAATAACAGAAAGGCAAACTCGTCTGGTAAATGTGACAGGACTTAATTGCTGGAAGCATTTAAAAACCTGTGTATATATTTTAATTTCCTCATAAAAGTGCTAATACTCGTGCTTAAAGACACACTGTGGAATTATTTCTCCCATCTAGTGGTTAAATGTTATTCTGCATCCAAACGAATGCTGCTCTCTAGCGCCTTGCGTTTTCAAACGTGCGTTGCAGCCTGTTGGAACTACGGCAGGCGGGATGTGTCAAGATTCAAGAAGCTGTGACAACAACATGTCTTCAAACAGCACTTCATCAAGTTTAGTTTCGGGTGATGAGGTACGTTATTTCAAACAGACTTCAAACTGCAGCTGACGAGCGCGTCTGGCTAAGCTCCTTCTCCGTTCCACAGTCACGCTGGCTCTGAGTGAAAACGCCTTTAGCCTTATCTGTACCACGTAGAGCTTTTTGTCCCTCTCACCAGCTCATCGTTTTTTATAGAGCGGAAGGACATGGAAGCCTCCGTATGAAAAACTTCCCATAAGGAATGAATGGGACGGGGTCAAAAAAGTCGCAAAATCATCAACGTTTTTCAAACATCTCCTGCTCTGGCAGACTTTGACCTAGAGACACCATTCAAACTTTAAAATGTAGGCACAAGTCTTATCTATTTGAGTTGTATTTGAACTTTCTTTCTACGATGTTTAGTTTTTGAACGGTGACCCTTAATTGATCGTGAGTGATTTCGAAAAAATCAGAAAAATTCAGGATTTTCAATGTGTGTGTATTGCGGAATGTTTGCGCAGCACCAACTGGCAGAGTGGGGGAGCCTGAAAAAAACTCTCCGAAAATGTTTCTTTAGATGACGATCCTAGCCACAGATTTCACACTACAATAGTGATATTTTCCAAGAACGTAGCCACACTTGTCTTCTGTCTGGCAACGTGTCCACTTTATCGGGAGGATGTACGGTTTTTGAATTATCTGCGTCTAACCGACACAAACTCCAGCAACTGCCCCATAAGCCCCAATGCTAAACGGGAAGAGGATTTTGGGAGCAAAGCAGAAACTGCCCTGCTTCTCTTCACGCCCAACTTCCTGCTTCACGTCACAATGTGTGATTCTTCCCTCAGGAGGAGAAGTGAGACTGTTGGCAGAGATCATTTTACACCAATGAGGACTTATTTATGAATGAAGACGCTGATCTGAGGTCATAAATTACTTAAAACACGACACAGTGGAGCTTTAAAAACAATAATATCCTCTAAAATAAAAAAAAAAATCAGCTTCACACTCGTGTTATTTGCATATTACATCTTTATTCATCGATGCCTAAACCCCAGCATTAAGATTTATTCAACGCTACAACAGCAAAGATCTATTATTACGTCCTAGAATGGCCAACAGGTCAGTTTTGCCCCTCAGGTATTATTGCATTAGTTCTACGTGAAGATGAAAAAATCCAAAATGTTTGTTTAAGAAAAGGCTCAAATGAAAACACACATGTGACACGATGCTACTGTGGAGGGGAAGAGTCAGGACACTAAAACTGTATTAACACTGATTTTAGTCCGTTCATGATTCTTAAACACTTTAAAATCTCCGGTGCAGCATCGACAGCCGCAGAGAGGATGGAGAACATCTGGTACGACAGCCAGGTCTCCATGTTTAGCAGAGTTTAGAAACAAACCTGCCACAGATCAGTAAAAGTGAATTTCTGAGGGAACAGTTTGACGTTTTGGACGATGCTCTTGTTCACTTTCTCGCCCAGCGTTCGACAAGAAGATCGATGCCACTCTCAGACCTGTCATTTGAACTTGACGCCACAGTCGGGAGGTGATCAGCTGAGCTTAGCTTAGCATAAAGACTGGAAACAAGACAGACAGATCTCTTTATGCTAAGCTAAGCATCTTCTCGCTGTAGCTTCACATTCAACAGAAAGAGATGAGAGAGGTGTCGATCAAACATCAAACTGTTTCTTTAAGTCGGAGCCCAAACGTTTCACCACAATCATCGTACCAAACTCATAAATCTGTTATCGAGATATTAGCAAAAACACAGACGAGGTGCTGTACAACAGAATATAAAGGGAACATGTCGTTCACTGGGAAGATATTCGTTTTAAGTTGCTTCTTCATCAGGAGCCAAATAAAAGAAAAGTGTCAGCACGAACACGTTTGATCTCATCGTGCTTGTGCTAATTTGTACAGTTAGAATTGTCCTGAACTCGTCCTTTAACTTTTAAAGAACATATTTAAACAGTAAGTGATGTTTTTAAACTTGTTTTTTCAATAAAACCCATGAAAAAAGACCAAAACTAACAAGTGTTGTGTGTTTATCTCAGTCTGATGCATCGTCTTCCTATTAAAACACGTCAATGAACCCAAACACTGTAGATTTATTGTGTCTCACTCACATATAAACACTATTTCCTTCTCTGTGTTACAGCGAGCGGCTGTTTTAGGAATTTAATTAAGCTTCTTTAAAACTTGAACTATATTTCTGTGGGTTTGTAGATCAGAGCCACAGACAGGAAGTCAGAAAATACTGAGAAACAGACGAACACATTGTTGGTTTTGGTGTTTTTACAGAAATGTAGGATATTATCAGCAGGTTTGAGCCTTTTAGACAGATTTATTATTCTGATTTAAACACTTTGAGTTAACGAACGAGAGGAGCAGGATTCAAATCCATCATAATAACATCAACAGCGCTGCATGTGGTCATTGTTTTTGGGGTAATTTGACAAAAGTAATCTGATTATTCAAGCTAAAATAGTTAATACTTAGTGAAATGTGATTTCTATGAGAGAAAAAAAATCACAGAATTAGAAATTAGTTTTTAAAATATTGTATATATACTCATTTTTATATATATTACGAATTAGCAAAAAGAAAAATATTAATTTGTCTCTTTTGGTGAAGATAAATCAAGATAAATAAGATTAAAGAGAGAGATGTCTGATTGGAGCCGAACCCTTCGAGGTAAATTTGACCTTCTGGCTACAATTCATGAAAAAAAAAACCCACTTTTTTTTTTTGAAAAAGCTGCTAAAATATAAAGTTAAAAAAATGACCTGTTGGCGGTTCAGCTGTTAAACACTTTCACATGGAACATCTGGTTGTGAGCGGGAAGAACAGATGTGTAGAAAACCTGCAGAGAGTTTACAGCAGGAGTGTAAGAGTTCACCAAACACGGTCGGCACCGAGAGGAGAGGCGGAGAGGAAAACACACAGGACAGACGCTTTCTACCTTTCAGAGGAACCAGTCTGAGGTTTGGGAAATTCACCTCTTCACTTTCTGAAGGCTCATTCATGCTCGATGCTCGATATCAAACCTCTCTGTTTCGTGCAACTTTTCTGAACGAAATTGAGAAGCACCATCAGAAGAAGAGCGCCAGGCTTTGACGCCGACCTTCGTAGCGGCAAAACCGTTTAATCACATCGTCACGTGATGCACTGCGGCTCAAAAAAGACTCTTTTACCATAAACTAACATTGTGAAAGATGCATCTTTAAAAAGGTGGATGCATTTTGCCCAAAAGTCCTGGAAAGATCACCTCACAGACCGCCGTGTGTGAAACGCTGCTTCCGACATTATCACAAACTCGTCATACGTCACCGTGTTTGGAGTCAGAAAACTAGACTCCCTCGACTGGAGCTAAACAGACGGAAAGGTCATTACGTCACTTGTTGAACTCTGGGAAACCCGACACATCTGATGGAGAAATTAAAGATCACACTGCTGAGAGAAGCTCAACACCTGATCGCTTTCATCGACATGTTGTTCCTCCCTGGATTTTGGTTTTTGGTTTTCTTCAGCGGTATTTGGTCGAACGGGCCTCGTTTGGTCACAACGTCATTATGTTTTTTTTGGAAAACAAAATCAGGTGTTGAACCTCTCTGTGCTGTTGTTCTCTCGTTTCTCCGTCAGGAGTCAAACGACGCCGATTTGTTGGGTTTTAGTGTGTTTCTCCAAGCGCCTCCCGTAGACTTCAACACAGCCGACACCACAGTCTGGAACCAGATTCAGTGATGTAACGACCCCGTTTTCTTTTTTAGGTTCCTTATAGGACACATGGAAGTGTGTGAGCAGATGAATCTATCTATAAAGGGACATAAATGAGTCTTTACTGCGAGTTAGACGTGAACTTCAGTCCCTCTCATGTCTGTACATCCAGCAGGCTGTTAGCTTAGCTTAGCATCGAGACTGGAAACAGGGGGAAGCAGCTAGCCTGGCTAACGTTAACAGAATCAGCCAAACAGTCGGTACTTCTTTGGTGCTTGTGATTGTTCTGGCGCCGTGACGTCACACTACTTTGGACTTTTGATGAGAAGTGAAGCTACACTCGAACATCCGATGAGTGAGGCTAACGTGACGCGAAGAAACTCAGCCACAGAACACGACAAAGCGTCTGACGGACTAAACTGTCTGTTAGACTGAACTCAAGATTAACTGTTGATTGATTCACATCTGTGGATCAACAGGTGCGTCGTAGAAAAGACGAAAGATTGGAAAAAAATCGAACGAAAAACATTATTTTTGCTATTTTTCCAGGAGTTGTGTTTCAAAAAAGATTGAAACTGTAAGTTAACAGTTCAGCTATTTTATAAAGATTTTTCTTATCAGCTTCGACATTCGAGACATGAGAGTGAATGAAACTTCTCCTCTAACTCTTTGTAAGAAGAACAATTTCCCAAAACGTTAAACTTTTCCTTTAAAACCGTTTGATTTGTGACAGAAAGCCAATAAATATATTTACATAGTGCAGAAACATTAGAGTTGTGAGTGAAAGGATCAAATCTGACAGCTGAGAACTGACGAGTTAGTTGAGATCGAGTCTGTTTATATTCCTCGTATTTAAGTATTGTGCGTTTTAAATATTAAAAAATACAATAAAGGCAAAAAAAAAATCTTAAAAAAAGCATGAACACTGAGAAATAAATATTAATTTGATCCGTTTGTGATCGTTTGAGTCTGTATGTTGAACACTATTTTATTTTACACTTCATAAAGTAAAATACTTTGATCCAGTGTCACAGTTTTTTTAGAATCAGGAGCCAAAGATGCCGACTGAACCGTGAGTTTGGTAAACTTTCACACTTCCACGAAACAAACGGTCGATTGAGAGTTTTGATGGATGAAATCAAACTTGAACAGTTTTTTTTTTTCTCTTTAAAAAAGGGTTTTTGTAATTTGCATCTCGTAGTTCTTGCTGATCCAAAAAAGGGCTCCGGGGCCATAAATATAAGTATTGCTAACTACCAATTAAGAAAAAGCCGTATAAAAATGCAGAGCATTAACTACCACCTGCATGCTGTAGAAGCATTGGTCTATAGGTAATACAAAATGTACAAAATAAATGTGCTGCAAAACAACCAGAATGTTTCATATACACATAAATAAAAAGTACAGATGTCATCTGACAAGGCAGACGGACCTCCATCCAAACGTGACCCCCTCCCCGACACGTAGCCCCCCCGCCCTCGTCCTACAACAAAAAGGGTACACATTCTGTTTCTAAGGCATTTTGTACACTAGCTAATGAGAAACACAAGTGTTACTGTACGTTTCCCTTTTTTTCTCTTCCGTCGTGGACCCCCCTCGATCAATATTTGAGCCACGGGTGAGCCGCGATGGAGGCTTTGCTGCGGTCGCCGTAGTCGTAGAGCAGCTCCTCGCCCTCGTCGATGTCTCGGGAGGCGACGAGGATGAGGTGAGGGACGCCGTTGATGTCGTGGAGTTTGGTTTGGCAGTTTCCGTTTTTACTGTGATTAATCAACCGACCCAGGCGACCAGTCTCTTTTGTGGCGTCCACACTGTCGGAGCAAAAAGACAAAGTGTTCACGTCAGACTTTGTGTTAGAAAATGTTGAAGTGTGACGAACAGTCGCACAGACAGACACTTATAATAAACGTATAAATTCATCAGTTTGTTCTTCGTATAAGACGCTGAAGACACGACCTGCTGCCACATTACTGGTGTTTGGTCGTGTTGCTTTGTGGGACATTTCTTTTTGATTTGACGAGTGACGGATCTGTTTAGTTACACACTGCTGGTTTACCCGATACACAGACGCCACCTCGCCTCTAGCCCCTTTTAGATAGAAAAGGTGGCACATGTGCAGCAAGGTAAAGGCTGCAATGTGCCTCCTTGTCTATCTAAAAGGGAGGTGTAATATTCCTCCTTTTCCAAACAGCCTCCACTTTTCCTCCTCTGGTAGGCGTCAACATGTGACGTGACGTGAAGCAGGAAGTTGGGCGTGAAGAGAAGCAGGGCAGTTTCTGCTTTTCTCCCAAAATCCTCTTCCCGTTTAACATTGGGGCTTATGGGGCAGTTGCTGGAGTTTGTGTCGGTTAGACGCAGATCATTCAAAAACCGTACATCCTCCCGATAAAGTGGACACGTTGCCAGACAGAAGACAAGTGTGGCTACGTTCTTGGAAAATATCACTATTGTAGTGTGAAATCTGTGGCTAGGATCGTCATCTAAAGAAACATTTTCGGAGAGTTTTTTTCAGGCTCCCCCACTCTGCCAGTTGGTGCTGCGCGAACATTCCGCAATACACACTCATTGAAAATCCTGAATTTTTCTGAATTTTTTCGAAATCACTCACGATCAATTAAGGGGCACCGTTCAAAAACTAAACATCGTAGAAAGAAAGTTCAAATACAACTCAAATAGATCAGACTTGTGCCTACATTTTAAAGTTTGAATGGTGTCTCTAGGTCAAAGTCTGCCAGAGCAGGAGATGTTTGAAAAACGGCGATGATTTTGCGACTTTTTTGACCCCGTCCCATTCATTCCTTATGGGACGATTTTTCTCAGTGTTTCTTCAAAATAAGAGCTTTACATTGCACCCCATCGGAGTTTAGAACTGGGTTCTTAGCGGGGGGCTTTTAATTTGAAAGTAGCGACCGCTATTAGCTCGCCGCTACAACAACAAGCGGACAACCGAGACAGCTACAGAGAGCGAGGAGACGCTAGCATCTCCCGGATCTCAGCGGCTTTCCAGCTGCTCATCTTCGTGGATGAAGTGACGAACTGACTGCTGTGATCAGCTGTTTCCTGGTTTTAAAACTCCCGGCTGTGGGTGCGCAGCAGTGCACGTCATCCACACCTCCGCCCATCTCAGCATTTGCCACCACATTGCCGCCTCGGATTTACAGCAATGGAGGCGCAAAATTGGCGGACCAAAACAGACCACCAATTTGCCGCCTTCTGTCTAAATCCACGGAGCGAGCCGCCAAAAGGACGGCAAATTGGTGGCTTACTGCCCAGAATAAAAACGGCTTCTGTCTCTGCTGGAGGATCAGACGAGGACCGAAACTGTCCCACCATTCTGCCAGTGTGAACGGGGCTTCCCGCTCCTCCTCCTTCTTCTTCTTCTCTCCTCGCTTGTTGTTTGACACATTTTGCTGTGGCAGTTAGCATCGACAGATATAAACTGTCAGCATTCAAAGCACAAAATCTTTCTGTCTGCAACAACCAGTCAGCTGCAGCATCATCATCCAGGAGCATTTGAATGTAGTAAGAAGTTTGACCCTACCAGTAAGTTTTGCAGAGGTACTGGAAGTAGTACATGTAGCAGCCGGTGGCGGGGTTTTGAGCGTATTCAGCCTCCCTCTTTTTGGCGTCAGTGATCTGCAGCAGGTCTCCGTGGTACTCCACCACGTACTCGCCTTTCTGGAAACACCGAGTGGCAAACACTGCTCGCCCCTTTCCTTCTATATGTTGCACCTACAAAAGAAATATGACACATGGAGAGAATAAACCTCACATAATTCTGATCCAGGATGTGTAATTTGGGGTTTTGCAGTTTTACTACATCATCAACATCCTTATATTTGCTCCGATGTTGCAGATTCTTTTCTGCCTCACCTTCGGCTTCTTTTGTCTCCATTTCTGTCAACTTCCTGTCATTTAATCTGTATTTATCAGTCCAGATTACACATATTACATACATTGGATTGGTTGAATTGTTACTGTAGATATTAAAGATTTCACTCAAACATCACGGGTGACCGAAAACTGTACAGATCCTTTATGCTGACACATTCGACCTGCTGAAACCTGCTTTATTTAATAAATCCGGGGACTTAATGAGATAAAATAGCTGATTTCTAAAGAGCCGATCGTCTCAAACACTGTGTGAAGTAGGATGACAGTTTATCCTGACGTGTCCTGAAGGCGTCACCAGTTCAAAAAGCAGCTCGTGGTGTCGGTTGTTTGACACCCAACACCCGCTGACTGTGTGCTGCTTTCTGAATATTAGAGAAAAAGACTGACCGTACCTCCATTCCTTCTTCTATTCCCTTTGTGATGAGCTCATCTATGTGCTTCTTCTCTTCACACTGGTGACAAAAAGGGTAAAATGAGACGGCGTTACAGAAAAACAGCAGATTGGATTTCTCTCCCTCCTCCAGGTTTCTGAAAAGCAGGAAACTGGTGTCACGTTTCACTCCTAAAGACTAAATCGAATCAGAAGAACCAGAGAGATCGCCTTCGTTACCCATCGAAACTTGGTGCCTACATTACCCACAATGCAACTGAGCGACATCACTGGAGGAATTTATCAGACTACATGCAGCTTTATACTACTTTTTTTGAAAATAAACACGAGATTAAAGGTTACTTCTGTAGTTTTGGGGATAAAATGTTAATCAGAAGAGAAAAATCTTCACTCACTGACTCTATAAAAACAAATCCACATAAAATATAGATAAAAAGAATTAAAGGGTAAAATTATAAAACGCTACATGAAGCCAGACTGAATAGAAAGGTTATATTCATGATAATCTCAGATAATACTGATGATATCGTGTGTTGTAGTGGTTTCATCTCACCTTGAGCTCTGTTTTACTTTTCCTCGAGCTTCGTCTTATTGGATAATAATCTGTAACTTTTCGGTTCTGAGAGTTTTGCCCTCCTGCGCTGTAGCGGATAAAAGAGATCAACAATAATTATTATTACACCCGTATGAACAACGATCACAACCATCACGTTGTCTTCTGTGATCCGTACATTCTCAGCGTGGTCTTCTTTCCTTTGACCTTGAGGCGGACTGCTCTCCTCTGGCGGCCGTGCAGAGCGCCGCTGTTGTTGTTGGCGTGGAGGGGAGCGTGAGACAGGCTGTTGCCGCGGGGCAGGGAGAGGTCGGCGGGCGAGCGGCGGCAGAAGAGCTGCGGAGGCGACGGCTGTTCATCTGACCAGCAGGGTGAACACTGGCTGTAGCTGCTCTCCATCTCCGGGAAGTCGGTGGTCGAGTCTTTTGGTGTGGCGCTGATGCTGTTTGTTCTCCTTCCTGAGGGGAAAAAAACAACAATATGTTATTCTGGTGATCCTCGTTGCCTTCCGTTACGTAATCTACTGACAAATAAAAATAAATATCAGTCTGTCTGTTCTCCTGTGGACCGCTCTCCTCCTCGGCTGGACTCTTACCCTCTCCCTGCCTCTGAGCGTCATTCTGCTGGCAGCATATCGGAGAGCGCCGTCCCTCCTGTGTCAGCCGGATCGTATTCTCATCGTGAACTGGCGATTTGGATTTGGTGCAGTTTAAGACAGTGACTGAATGACTATTGCATACAATCTCCTGTGAACGCAGAGAGAAACGTGTTAAGGCCACGTTCTTGCCATGTGCGTCGTTATGGACTCTCTGCTGGTTTAAATCAAGTACAAGAAGACGAAGAACACATAAAACAAATATTCAGGAGACATACAGAAACTAAAGTAATAAATTAAGACATTTCACCAGAAGATGACCAAACTTAAACCAGAAGATATTCACTTAACTATCACAAACGACACAGAAAAGCAGCAAATCGTCACATATGAGAAGGTGAAAATAGGGTTTATCTTCTGGTTTTGCTTGAAATATGACAATGAAATTGTGATTATTAACCAAATATCAAAATATCTTTTGATCTTTTAATCAGTTGAATTCACATAATTCAGTGGAATTTCATTTCTGAAGCTTTATATAACAAGATCTGTTGCACTGAACTTTTCCTGCAACATTAAATAACCAAAATTAGTTTGAAAGAAATTGAAAACTCGTGGAGATATAATTTTTTTTATGCTTCTAGATAAACTATCTCTCTTTGTTTTCATGACTGAATAAACTGAACAAACAAACTGACCTTAAAGGACGACACAATTTATACTGTTTTACTTTGTTTACATGTGGCGGACCCTGCCACCTCTCTAGTTTCAAACAGTGTTCTGGGACCTTATTTCTCTCTGAGAACAGCTTGTTTATTCACTTATAGAACAAAAATAATCAGAGTTTGTGTTATTACCTCATTAATATTGTAAATATTTTGAATTTCTTCTCCAAAACTACATAGAGCCTTTTAAACAATAAAAAAAAGTATTTTATAATTCTGTTATAAGCTAAATCTTGATCTGAAAAATCAGCTGTCAAATAAAAGTAGTGGAGTAAAAGTGTTTTTTTTCTACCAGAAATGTAGTGAAATGTACTCCAGTAAAGTAAAGGTAATATAATAAGCACAGTATTTGATTAAAAGTACTCAGTTACTCTCCAGCAGTGGTGTGGGTGGGGCCCAGAGGAAGGGAACCATGCTGGCTCCACACCCACCCACCAGTCCCTTTAAATCCGGACTCCAGGCACCATCAGGCCCTCTCGGATCACCATAATCTACCAGTCAAGTCTGCTCAAACTCAAACACACTTCAACAGCTGCTTTCAAACTATAAAACCCTGTAAAACAAGCAGGAATCGACGTGTTTTTCCGCCTCTGGTGTCAGACTCACCGCTCAGTCAGCCCTCAGCTAGCAGCCACATGTAAGCAGCTAATGTTAGCAAAGCACTTCAACAAAAAGCCCCTCAGCTGCAGCTACTGTAACTACACCGATGTACAGTAAAAAATACACCTGAACTCCACCTTTAATCTGAATACGTTAGGGTCGCTCTCAGAGACAGATTAATCCACTACATCCGGCGTTCACTCGCGGTTCTTGACCCGTGTTCGCTGATGCCCCAACAAGCAAACTTACCCCGTTCATGTCCGACTTGTTTTCGTGGCTCCCCGCTCGGCTGCAGCCTCTCGTTTCGAGGAATAAATCAATGACGTCCGGTGCCAGTTCAGAGATTAACCTCGCCCTGCTCGTACGGCAGTGCCCTCCCTACGAGCTTGGCCCCCTTCCACGGTGACTGTGCGCCCTTCTGTTGTTTTTAAACTGCCAGCAGCTCAACCGATGAAGCCTCCACAGCTCCTGTCCGCCATTTTTCTCCATGTAAATGAAGGAGGAGGGCGACGCGGGGAAATGTCGCCCCCTGCAGGCCGCCGGCGGCACTGCGCCTTAAACCGCCCCCTCCTGTTTGTCAAATACACAGTCAGAGGAAGTATTTCCACCCTTTACTGCAGTATAAGTACTAATACCACAGTGTAGAAGTACTCTGGTACAAGACCTGCAAGTGACAATGTTCCTCAAAGGAGCACTATGTAGTATTATATCATCATATGATTATTATTGTACTTCTATGTAACCTTAATTTCACATAAATGTTATTGTTTGTGCTACTGTTCGATTTACCTGAACTTCCTGAAATTGTTCTTCCCTAAAAATATATATATATTTATTTATAGTACTAATTATATTCACTTTTCAGCTACTTAAGTACATTTCTGAGGAGGAAAAAATACTTTCACTCCACTACTTTTGTTTGATAGCTTATTTTTCAGATCAAGATTTATGTTTAAAAGAAAAAAAAACAGAATTATAAAATACTTTTTGTTGTTAAAGGGGCACTGTGTAGTTTTGGAGAATAATTGTAATATTTCTAATAGTAATCAGGTAATCATACAAACTCATGTTGATGTTCAATCATTTCTTATCAAACAAATAGAGTATGGTAATAATGGTGAAAGAATACATTTTCTATTCAGATATCCCCTCCTGGACGAAGACAGCTCTGCTTAGAAGGAATTGATTTGTATGACAGTAAATGCACTACCAAGGTTATTAGAATGTTTCCTCTGACCCAATCAGAAGAAATTATGTTCTCAAGGAATTTAAAGATGACGTGGTTGGATATGTTTACATTTGCCTTGTTGAATAATAATAAAAAAAAAAACAGTTGTGTAAATAAGAATAATAAGTAAAATTGCCTGTGACAAAAGATGAAAAGCAGAAGCAGAAGAAGAAGAAGAAGAAAAAAAAAGGAAGAGGACAGCGAAGAAGAATTCGTCTCGACGTCACTTCCTGCCGAGACTTCGCGGGGTCACGTGATGTTGTATTAGCTCGCTGACTCTGCTATGTTTGTCGTTTGTGCTAACCTTTTAGAAATGCTAAATTTCTCGCCTGTGTCGCTTTATTGTGGTGGAGGGACGCCCTGCAGCTGCCCGCAGACCCGTTTTCATCGAGGCTCGTCGAGGAGTTTGACGGTAAAAACGCCCGCTGTCGGCCTGCACGTCACGTGACCAGCATGCGGCTGAGCATTTGATAAAAAGATGGCGTGAGCGCGGCGGAGCGAAGAGGACAACAAACCCCAACTACTGATCGCTGCCGACTGCGAGCCGGAGCGCCCGTTCAGCTGTCAAGTAAGTTGACTACAGCGTGGGAGCTGATTTAACACCGACACCTCCGTCGTTAGCGACGCAAACTTGCGCTGATACTTTATGGAAATGTTAAATTGTTTATTTGGTATTTTGAGGCTGGGGCAGCGTTAACGCTAGCTCGCTCCCTCCGCGTTGCTAATGTTAGCTAGCGACAGCAATGACACAGTGCGTGAGAACCCCGTCAACAACATCACAACAATGCGAGGGGCAGTTAGCTAACACACCTGCCGTGCCCAGCAGCTGTGGATTAGGTCGGGAAGGACACGCTGTGACACCCAGGTGAAGGTGGCGTTTTCTGAACGCGGTGTTACTGCTGCGCGAGCGTGCTAACGTCATTTATTAGGAACTTGTTATCAAGATCAGGCAGCACCAGCGTAACAAGCTAGCTTAAAAACTCGTTGCGTTTCAAACAAAACGTGCACTTAAACTCAATGAGAGACTTAAGTTGGAAGGAAACGAGCAACCCTCAGGTAATAAATGCACGTTCACGTGTGTGAGATACAAAAGGGGAATAACGTTAAGAGCTTCTGACATTTGTGAGAACAAGTAAGTCTCCGTGGTTACCGTTACTAACATATAACAGATTTCTCTCTTAATCGTGTAGCTGCTGATTGTTTGCCATTAGCTACGTTAGCTTCCCTCTGTCAGTTCGTAGATGCGTAGCTGAACATGGACTGTCGTGTCACTGACATGAATGTGAAAGTGTCTTTGAGTTCAGTGGCGTTAGCTTTCGGTTAGTGAGCAAGCTAGCAGAGCTAAGCTGTGTCACCCTGGTCCAACCAGGCCAGTTCCTCCGGCGCGACAGTGTCCAGTCGAGTGTTAGCAACCGCGAATTAACGTTAGCTGTGTTGACCGTTGACGTGTTTGTTCCGATTCTACACTGTTGGTGTTGTGTTTTTAATATAATTATTAACCTGCTGAGCTAACGAGGAGTCGAGGGGCGGGTGGGGGGGAAGCTAGGTTGACTCGGAGGGAGCAGGAAGTTGAGCACCACAGTGGGGCAAACACGTGTTTTGTTTTGGGTCACTTTGGAGCGAGTCTCGAACCGGAGCGGTTGCGGAGACGTTGCTCCGAGACATGGATCATCTGAATTCTTCTGCCGTTAGCCGATTTTTTTTTTAACTGAATGAAGTTATTACACTGTTAACTTGCATTTTTTCCCTATTATTTCATTTTTTTCGGGCGTGCGGTGCAGGAGGAGATACAGCGAGGTGAACTTTGAATATGTTAGCTCGGATTAGATTGAAATAACTTCACGTGTGTGTTTTTTAAAGTTTGATATTTTTATACCGGATGTAAAAACGTAACACTGGCTTAATTTTCATCTGAAAACTGGCTTTTGGAATTCAGTGGCATTCCTTCTCTGATTCCACACGTGTGCTATACATGTGGGTTGTAATTGTGATTTTGGGTTCATGCTTTTCGTTATGATCACATTATTGCATCAGTTTTACTTTGTTGACATGTACCAGTTCATGTTTTCATTCATTGCTGTTGAAGTCAACGGGATGCACGACATGGATTTTTTTAAAGCCGATAACGATAACCTATAATTCTCTGCTACTAATGACTTATTTAGCATTTGGGGATTTTAAAAAGATCATAACCTGTAATTTGTGCACAGCTGAGGATAAGACAGACTAAGTTATAATCAGCAAAGACAGATGATGAAATATTTCACAGCTCTGATAAGATTTGCTGTGTTAAAACTCACATTTTCCCTCCTCCCTGAACCCTAAAGAAGTCTGGTCTCTGTGTACATTTTATGATTATTGAAGTGCTTGTGTTTGTTAGCGATGTCAACAGAGATTATTCTTTTTGGACACACAACTTATTTTGGGAATATGTCGGCAATGTAACCTTGAACTCCCAAAGGTTAAATTATGTTGTGAAAAGTAGAGTTTTTTGAAAATAGCATCAGACTACGCAGTTCTCGCTTGATATGTCACTGCACGTTTAAATTTAAAATTGAGTCGTATCTGCGTAAAGTTAATGTTTTTATGCTACGTTATCCCAAAGCTATATTAAACGTCTTCACATTTCTTTATTTTTAAGTGCTAACAGACAGCTGTTGGTGGTGATTATTGTTGACACGGCAAAGACCAAAAGATTGTTTCTCTTTTCCTGACAGTTGTAAATAACAACAACACAGAACACAATGCTATTTTATTCAATCATTAAGTCTGTAATAGAAATGGGTCGACAGATAAACTTCCTCTACAGTGAAACATAAAAAATGATTCTATTGCCAGTCATAGGTAAGATAGAACTTTATTGACCCCGAAGGATATTCTTGAATCTCAGTGGAGATGTACGAGTGATTTAATCTGATATCATGTACAAAAAACTAAAGTTGGATAATCACATTCGAGAGACTGGAAACTGCAAATCACCTGGACATTTTTGTTGGAAATGTGACATGTGATGTGATTTATCTCCAACCATTTTTATTTAAGAAGAAATATTGTCACCACTGACGTTAACGGTCGGACACATGTGTTCGTCTTGCAGATGGATCCTGGACAGGATTTACTTCTCGCTGCCCTGAGTGAGAGCGGCATTTGCCCCAATGATTTTGGCTTTGACGTTGATGCTCAGGATGTTGCACAGCCCTCTACAACCCAACAAGTAAGATTGAATTCAGCTCTGCTTCTAGAAGTGATTTATTGATATTTTCGTAGCCATATGTCAATGTTCTGTTTTCTGTTCCTCCTCCAGTCCATCTCCATCAGTGCCCTGGATGTTGGTGTGGGCACGGAGTCGGTGGATGTTGCTCGAACGGAGCCTGCAGCTCCGGTCCCTATAGTTACTATCAGGGTGAGATTACAGAACGTTAAGTTAATTAATTATTGAAGACTCAATGTGATAATGCTCCTAATGCTTTGTCTCGTGGTATTAAAATCCACTTTTCTCTCTGCCTGATGTCTCCAACAGCACAAACCTCAGCCATCAACCACCACGTTTGTCTTAAATCAGCTGAATCAGTTGCCGTCACTTGGAACTACTGTGACCAAACAATCAGCCGCGAACAATATCAAACACACCATAACTGTCACCAAGGTGGTCCACGTCGCTAACTCAGCCCTGCGAGGTTCCTCCACCCCCTCCACCACAAGTATTCCCCCTTCAGTGTCCACAGTCGTGCCTTCAAACAGAGATCATGTACGTTTATGAAGAACATCTTTTCCATCCTCAGAATCGTCATGAAATGAGACGACGGCACAAAAGTCTTTCTGGTGGTTTTTGCTCATCATACATTGTGTTTTTCCTTTTTTAGCAGATTCAGTTGAAAGACCTCCTTCGGACCGGCAATGTGAAGAGCACCGGTCCAAAGGGCAACAGCCTGATGGAGCTCATGAAGCTGAAGCCTCCACCTGACATCACTACACCTGTAGCCACGGCAACTGCGACAGGTCATTTATTGATATTGTTTGGTTTAATTTAAATGTGCAATTACATAGATGTTTGTTTGTTTTATTAATGAGGGCTGAGCACTATTAATATCTTCTGTTTCTAGTTAATATTAAGTAAACAAATGTGATATATGGTTTTAATCACAACCCATTTTGGGACTCTTATAAGACATTTATTGAGGTTTTAGGAACTGTAGATGTGTCTTTCAGGTTTTTCAGTTAGTTGATGATATCATAAATATTTCTGGTTCAAATCAGAGCAGAGAGCATTTATGACTTTCCATTTATGTTTAGTCAGAGCAAAGCGACCTTACTCCTCTTTAAATGAGGCTGAATAAAAAGGAAATATAACTTTAAAATAAAGAGAAAACAATGACTTACTGTGTCTAAATTAAAACACAATGTTTTGTGTTTCAGCTCTGACTAATTTTAAATATTCTAATAAAGCTGAGGGCTGCCTCCGATCCACTTTCTTTATTACTTTGAAACATAAAACTTAATGAGAATTTCTAAACTGTTCTTTGTCTGGTCTGCATCTTTTTGAATCAATGCACAACCTAACAATTATTTTAATACTCAATTAGGCTGATGGTTATTATCACTGGGACACGATGTGTATGAAAATGATGATAAACGTACATGATAATTTAATCAGCAGTCCATAATCCAAAGATATTGAGGTAATTATCACATTAGATGAAGAAAAGCATCACTCGTCAGCTAATTCTCACATTCAGGAAGCTTCGAAATTTAATTTCTGGCATTTGTGCACAAAGATTATTGGAATTGATTAATTTTCTGTAACTGCGGCTCGAAACTTCACAGTGCCATTTACTGAATTATGAGATGGTGGAATAATCAAAGCTGAGATCCAGCGGTCGCCTCAAAACAATTGAATTCAAACGTATGTCAGTGCGTGAGGAACCTGAACCGTTTCAGTAACATCTCTGGTCCTTTTTGGTGTTTCAGGCGAAATGAACAACGGAGTCAAGAAAGAGGTTTTGGGGAAAGATGCTGCCAGGATCTGGATTAATGACAACATGAAGATGCACAACTTCACACATCCAATGGTAAGAAGAAAGATTCTGAATCCTGCTCAGTGTCAGTATGTTAAAGACGCTTCAGGAGATTTTTATAATCAGAAGAATATTGTGAGGATGTGGAGTCTCATTATGTTGACGCGTCTACAGAAACTACCAGGGATGAAGGAGGAAGATGAGCCTGAGGAGGAAGAGGAAGACGAGTTGGGTCATGCAGAAACGTACGCGGAGTACATGCCAATGAAATGTAAGTGCCACTGCTGCTACAAACTATTCATTGTGGTTGATCTTTGGATTTTCTTAATCGATTTGGTTTATTAAAAGGTGAAAAATGTTGATCAGTGTTTCCCAAAGATATTCAGTTTATCGCAGGAGATAAGAAACCAGAAAATATTCCCATTTAAGAAGCTGGAATCAGAGAACTTGATTAATCGATTATCATAATAGTTGGTGATTAACTTCATAGTTGAATTAATTGAATGTTCCAGCTCGAGTTAACAATGTTGGTTTGATTGCACAGAATTTCATGAAGCCACAACAGAGATCTGGACAATAATTTAAAAAACACATGAGGCCTAGACGTTTGTGTAACAGGGAGGTGTAGACGTATATTTATTTACCGACCACTGTGGAAGCAGTTGCAGAGCAGCGCTGTGCTGAGGCTGGACTGAGTGATAACAGTCTTGATCGATGGCTCCCAAATCAAACAAACTCGGCCTGCTGGTGTTAATTTCCTGATCCACTGACCAGTCACTCTGTCGTCGCAGTGAAAGTTGGTCTGCGGCATCCCGACCCCGTGGTGGAGACCAGCTCCCTGTCCAGCGTCAATCCTCCAGATGTTTGGTACAGATTGTCCATCCCAGAAGAAGTCATCGATCGCGGCTGCCTGTCGGCTCTGCAGCTGGAAGCCATCACGTACGCTGCCCAGGTAAAAATGTTTGGAAATAAAAGAGTAGACTGAGAAAATACAAAGACAACTATGATAGAATGTGTCAGAAATTAGAACTACTCAAGAAAAGTACCCCACAAAAAGTTCAGTACTAAAGTAACTATACTTGGATGCATTTCACCGCAGAAACTGATCACATGTCCGAACTTAAATACATCGTAGTGCAGGGCCGACACTGCAGGTAAACACTTAACATGTGTCTTTTGTTTCCTGCAGCAACATGAGACATTCCTCCCTGGTGGTGATCGAGCTGCCTATCTGATCGGCGATGGAGCCGGTGTGGGGAAAGGCCGGACGATTGCTGGGGTCATCTATGAGAATTACCTGTTGGGCAGGAAGAGATCACTTTGGTACATGCACAGAATCTCTTAAATATTATATTCAACACAAGGAATTACATTATATTACCTTCCAAGTAAATATACAGAAGTACCTCGACTGTATCTCTTATATCTTCTCCTCTTCTTTTCAGGTTCAGTGTCTCAAATGACTTAAAGTACGACGCTGAAAGGGATTTAAGAGACATCGGAGCCAAAAACATCCAGGTTCACTCGCTGAACAAGGTAAAACATGTTCATGATTCAGTAAGAAGAGTTTACTGGCTTCATTGTGTCAACGTGTGGCTCAATTCCACTTTTATACTTTCAGTTCAAGTATGGAAAAATCTCTTCAAAACACAATGGGAGTGTGAAGAAAGGTGTGATATTCGCCACCTACTCTTCGTTGATAGGCGAGAGCCAATCGGGAGGGAAGTACAAGACCAGATTTCAGCAGCTCCTCCACTGGTGCGGGGAGGACTTTGATGGAGTCGTATCCTTTCAAGGAAACATCGGTTCCTTAGATGCTGAACCCCACATATGCCGTTTTTCCACCGACAGTACCAGCTCGCCTCGGCTCAGCGTGGCTCTACTTGGTTTGGTTTCAGACGCGTTGCGTTTCCATCTAGAATTAGTATCTCTTCAACGTGGGCGGGTCGTCATCAACGTGGGCGGGTCGTCATCAGCGTGGGCGGGTCGTCATCAACGTGGGCGGGTCGTCATCAACGTGGGCGGGTCGTCATCAGCGTGGGCGGGTCGTCATCAGCGTGGGCGGGTCGTCTTCAACGTGGGCGGGTCATCATCAAAGTGGGCGGGTCGTCATCAAAGTGGGCGGTCGTCATCAAAGTGGGCGGGTCGTCTTCAACGTGGGCCGGTCGTCATCAACGTGGGCGGGTCGTCATCAAAGTGGGCGGGTCGTCTTCAACGTGGGTGGGTCGTCATCAAAGTGGGTGGGTCGTCATCAGACGTGGGCGGGTCGTCTTCAACGTGGGCGGGTCGTCTTCAACGTGGGCGGGTCGTCATCGACGTGGGCGGGTCGTCATCGACGTGGGCCGGTCGTCATCAACGTGGGCGGGTCGTCATCAACGTGGGCGGGTCGTCATCAGTGACGTACTTATCCACGCGACACACAAACAGGGCTCGCTGTGGGCTACGCTGAAACACGTCCACCTTTTCATTTCCTGTCGCACCATCGAGCTCGTTCTGGATGCGTCTTCAGCGACAACACTCAGGAGCGTCTCCACCTCTGCCACGGTCCACGCCGTGTTCCTGCGCGTTGTTCCTTCCACGTAATCGCTATGTTGACTGAACGCAGATGCTAGTTTTTAAAGGTAGCGGGTGTCAGGCTCGGACGTCGCGCTCGTCATGAGTCATCAAGTGGCGTCGCTCTCTGTCCAATCAGTGGCCGGCTGCCAGCTTACGTCACACAGAAGTATCAGCTCAGCTCTGTTGGAACTTATACGGAGGTGATACTAAAAAAGCACCACTTTAGCAGGTACCAGGTACCAGATTTCAGTAATGGGAACGCAAAAAAGGCGAGCTGAGTCGAGGCGAGGCGAGCTGGTACTGTCGGTGGAAAAACGGCATTAGATACTACACCCCAAAGTGTAGATACTGAACCCAGTGTATGAATGTTTGTGAACACTGAGTTCATAATTCATGAATTTAACAGAAGTTTAGACATTATTTCTTTAAAGAACTGACTTGAAGTTATTTGAACAAGATCCTTGTAGACCTTTTTTTAGTGTGCTGACTTTCCTCAACCAGATGCCTTTAGATTGTATACGACGAGTGTCACAAAGCCAAAAACGTGTGTCCGGTTGGATCATCCAAACCCACAAAAACTGGACTTGCAGTGTTGGAGCTGCAGAACAAACTCCCCAAAGCTCGGGTCGTGTATGCAAGTGCTACAGGTCAGTGGACAGAATCACGTGAGATCTGCTCTTTGTCAGTCTGAACTGTAGATTCTGAAAAATGTACCTTTTCCGTGTTAGGTGCCTCTGAACCGCGAAATATGGCCTATATGAACCGTTTGGGCATCTGGGGCCCCAAAACTCCCTTCAGAGAGTTTGGCAACTTCATCCAAGCTGTTGAGCGCAGGTAAGTGTCTCTTTGAGCAGGTGAAACCAGTTTTCACAAAAGATAGAAGTGAACTGAAGGCTTGACGGGTGGCGACTGGAACAAGACCTAATGTTTGTTTTTACTCTCAACTTTCAGAGGCGTCGGCGCCATGGAGATAGTCGCCATGGACATGAAGCTGAGGGGGATGTACATCGCGAGGCAGTTGAGCTTCACAGGTGTGACTTTCAAGATTGAGGAGGTTCCCCTGTCTCAGAAATACATCCACATGTACAACAAGTCAGTGAGGATGGTAAGCGCGTAGAAATAAGTGTATAGAAATTCATGTGAAGCTCACAAGCTCTGTTAATGAATTAATGATGTTCTCCTGCTTCTCCCAGTGGGTGAGCGCACGTGAGAAGTTCCAGCAGGCTGCGAACCTGATGGACGCAGAGCAGCGCATGAAGAAGTCCATGTGGGGGCAGTTCTGGTCGGCTCACCAGAGGTTCTTCAAATACCTCTGCATTGCCTCCAAAGTCCGCAGAGTGGTCCAGCTCGCCAGAGAGGAGGTCCAGAACGGAAAGGTGGGACTGATGTTGAAATATGACCAGATTTAAGGCTGAATTAAGATTATGATCTCAGTTTGTGGGAGACCTGGTTGCACATAAGGGTTAGAGGTCCTCCCCCAAGAAAATGTAAGGCCCCCACACACCGGGTCTGACGTCTTCCTTCTCCGACCACTCCGTCGGATCCGTTCGGTAGAAAAGTCACATTGAAACACACCGCCCCGGCTACACAGCAGCGTATACGTTCTGCACCTGCGTGAGATGCAATAAGTCTCCTAAACATCGGGTGGCGCTAGTCTCGTGCCAGTCACCCAAAACATAAAAACAGGAAATGACAGAACGGAGTGCGGACCGTAGCTTATCAGAACAAAGAACACACAGTGTTAGCTCAGCATTACTTGCGTGATGTCGTATTACGGTGGTCTCTCTTCCACCAGGGCAGCCAGCTGCTCCTCAAAGTCCTCGGTCCACACAGCCATGGCTTCCAAACATACGTTGGTTTATCCCCAAAATAACGAGCGGTGAAGTGTTGTTTGTAACTCTGTGCCGTCTCTGTTTATGTGGTTTGTTTACCATCGTCACTTCCGCCGCCCCTCCCACACGCCGCGCTGATTCGCTGGCACACCGCCAATCAGAATGGTCACTGAACAGCTAGCTAACAACCAATCAGAGTATCCGACGGCGTCCGACCTCAGACGGCCGACTTCACATGTTCAGTCGGATCAGACGCAGCTGAACACACCGAACAGAGCAGCTCCCGAACTCGTCCGACTCTCTCCGAACGCTTCAGACGTCCGACGTCGGAGTCGGTGTGTGGGGGGCCTTAGAGGTCCTGCCCCAAGAAAATGTTATGTGTAAAGTCTTATGTCTTGGAAGCTAGAGCAGCTTATTAATAATCAAAACGCTTCATGATAACACTTGTTAAGGGCCCCTGCGATGAACTCACTACAGCTATTAGAGTTTTAAATTAATTTTGATATTCATTTTGCTCAGGTGGTGAGCCTAAAGCTAATAATGGTTAACAGGAGAGATCCACTGCTTAAAATAAGAAAGTGTCTCTAAACAGGATTTGTACAAAGTCCGAAAAAGGCTGGATGAATGATTAATTTCAACATTTGTATTTTCAAGGTTAGGAATATGCTTCAGTTCAAATTTAATCCTTAAAAATGCTTGTTTTCAACATAATCTGGTGATTAATCTACACACTCAGGGCGAACTGTCTAAATCAGACTGTAAATTGTTCATCGGAGTCCTTGTTGTATGAAATACTGACGAGCTGTTTCCTCTGCAGTGTGTGGTGATCGGCCTTCAGTCCACTGGAGAAGCGAGAACGCTGGAGGCTCTGGAGGAAGGAGGAGGAGAGCTCAACGACTTTGTGTCGACGGCAAAGTACGCACAGGCCGAAGATGATTCCTCTCACACGTTCATTACCTCATTTATAATTGTGTGTCGCTGTAACAAACTGTGTGTTGTTGCAGGGGCGTGCTGCAGTCCCTGATTGAGAAGCACTTTCCAGCTCCTGACAGGCAGAAGCTCTACAGCCTGCTGGGTATCGACCTCTCAGCCAAGAAGACGCCTTCGCCATGTGAGACGGCAGCACAGCAAGAACAGAAGGGAAAGAAAAGAAAAGGTAAGAAGACCCTTAAGATAAACATGAGGTCCGTCATTTCTTTTCAAACATTATTATTCACACTCTGATCGTGTTTCCAGGTTCAGAGGTCAAAAAGCAGCAGAAGAAGAAGCCTCGCAAGCACGGCGGTCTGTCAGGTACCAGCTCCGAGGAGAGCCAATCAGAGGAGTCGGACAGAGAGTCCGGTAAAGACAGCGACGACAGCTTCAAGTCCGTCAGCTCAGCGGACGAAGACGACGACTTCAACCCGTTCAGAGACGAGTCTGACGACGACGGGGAGGACGGTGAGACTTCTGAGGAAGGCTGTCGAAGTGACATTAAGATGTTTTTATCCGACCTATCGGTGCTAACAGCAACACCTTTCTGTGTTCACCTGCATCAGATCCATGGCTCATTAGAAAAGAACCAAAGAAGGGGAAAGAGAAGAAGAAGAAAAAGAGGAAGAGTATCGATCCAGACTCCATTCAAAGTGCCTTGTTAGCCTCTGGGCTGGGCTCCACCAGGCCTGCGTTCACCGCCCCCGTTAACCCCCCCAGCGCACCTGCCATCGGTGAGCATGTCGCCACACGGCAGAGCAGCATTACAACACTCTGACTGAGCTGTCGGAGAGTTAATGAATGTCGTGTTTTTACTTGTTCTCAAGTCAAGGCAGAGAGTCAGGATAGCTACGTGACCGGAGACGACGCGGTGGAGCACGCCCAGAAAATGAAGCGAGAACTGCTGGACCAGCTGGAGGAGGTCGCTGAGGAGCTGCCGCCCAACACTCTGGACGAGCTCATCGATGAGCTGGGAGGACCGGAAAATGTAGCCGAGGTATGAAAACACTCTTTTTTTGTTTTTTTTTTAAAGTGGGCTCAGTGTTTTCTGTTTGTATCTTAACTCACTTCTGTTTCTTCTTCAGATGACCGGCCGCAAAGGTCGCGTGGTCAGTAACGACGACGGCAGCATCACGTATGAGTCTCGCTCTGAGCTGGACGTCCCGGTGGAAATCCTCAACCTCACAGAGAAGCAGAGGTTCATGGATGGAGAGAAGGTAAACAGAAAGTTATTGTGGAGACCCCGTATATCTGGAAACAGATGCACAAACCCGCTGACCACAGGAATCTTGCAACAGATTGATTTAACTTGCCTCTAGCATATCAAAAAATCTTTGGACAGAGCTGGCTTCATGTCTCAATGTCTTTTTCCCTCCCTTCTTCGTCCAGAACATTGCCATCATCTCAGAAGCTGCCAGCTCAGGTATCTCGCTGCAGGCCGATCGTCGAGTGAAGAACCAGCGACGGAGAGTCCACATGACACTGGAGCTGCCGTGGAGCGCAGACAGAGCGATACAGCAGTTCGGTCAGTAGATACAACCCTTGTTGTCCTTCTTTAATCAATCATCCAGAAAATAATATGAAAAAATACACCAAACCTTCTGCTCTTTGTTCGGTCACAGGGAGAACTCACAGGTCGAACCAGGTCACAGCTCCAGAATACGTCTTCCTCATATCGGAGCTGGCAGGAGAGCAGAGATTTGCTTCCATTGTAGCCAAAAGACTCGAGAGCCTGGTGAGAACTGACTGAATGTATCATCATGATTTTCTTTTAATTTGTGAAAAGGTTAATTAACCATTACGTGTCTGTCGTGCAGGGAGCTCTCACTCACGGCGACAGAAGAGCAACGGAAACTCGAGATCTGAGCAGGTTTAATTTTGACAACAAAGTGAGTACATCGAACGTTTGTCTGAGAAGTTCTTACAGTTTGATTATTTGCTGTAACTAACTCGTGTTCGTCTTTGCTACAGTACGGCAGGAACGCTCTGGAAATCGTTATGAAGTCCATCGTAAAGCTCGACTCTCCATTAGTGTCGCCGCCCTCTGAATTTAAAGGTGATTTCTTCAAAGGTACGACTCGTGTTAGATTACTGTATTGATCTCTGTATTTTTTTGTTTGTTTGTTATTAATCAATGCTCATCTCTGCCTCCGAGTGATAAAAGTATATCTCTTCTCCAGAAATTCAAAAAGGATTGATAGGCGTGGGCCTCATAAATGTGGAGGACAGATCCGGCACTCTCTCACTGGACAAAGGTGATTTTTGAATTAAAAAGTTGTGACACTGCAGTTTCTCTCGCTGTTAAACATATGTTCACATGGATCTAATGCGTGATCTTTGTTGCCGCTACAGATTACAACAACATTGGGAAGTTCCTGAACCGTATTCTGGGCATGGAGGTCCACCAGCAGAACGCCTTGTTCCAGTACTTCGCTGACACGCTGGGAGCCGTCATCCAGGAGGCCAAGAAGAACGGCAGATACGACATGGGCATTCTTGGTGAGTCGGTCTTTATTCACATAAGCCCCTTTTAGATAGAAAAGGTGGCACATGTGCAGCAAGGTAAAGGCTGCAATGTGCCGCCTTGTCTCTCTAAAAGGGAGGTGTAATATTCCTCCTTTTCCAAACAGCCTCCACTTTTCCTCCTCTGGTAGGCGTCAACATGTGACGTGACGTGAAGCAGGAAGTTGGGCGTGAAGAGAAGCAGGGCAGTTTCTGCTTTTCTCCCAAAATCCTCTTCCCGTTTAACATTGGGGCTTATGGGGCAGTTGCTGGAGTTTGTGTCGGTTAGACGCAGATAATTCAAAAACCGTACGTCCTCCCGATAAAGTGGACACGTTACCAGACAGAAGACAAGTGTGGCTACGTTCTTGGAAAATATCACCATTGTAGTGTGAAATCTGTGGCTAGGATCGTCATCTAAAGAAACATTTTCGGAGAGTTTTTTTCAGGCTCCCCCACTCTGCCAGTTGGTGCTGCGCGAACATTCCGCAATACACACTCATTGAAAATCCTGAATTTTTCTGAGTTTTTTCGAAATCACTCACGATCAATTAAGGGTCACCGTTCAAAAACTAAACATCGTAGAAAGAAAGTTCAAATACAACTCAAATAGATAAGACTTGTGCCTACATTTTAAAGTTTGAATGGTGTCTCTAGGTCAAAGTCTGCCAGAGCAGGAGATGTTTGAAAAACGTTGATGATTTTGCGACTTTTTTGACCCCGTCCCATTCATTCCTTATGGGACGATTTTTCACAGTTTTTCTTCAAAATAAGAGCTTTACATTGCACCCCATTGGAGTTTAGAACTGGGTTCTTAGCGGGGGCTTTTAATTTGAAAGTAGCGACCGCTATTAGCTCGCCGCTACAACAACAAGCGGACAACCAAGACAGCTACAGAGAGCGAGGAGACGCTAGCATCTCCCGGATCTCAGCGGCTTTCCAGCTGCTCATCTTCGTGGATGAAGTGACGAACTGACTGCTGTGATCAGCTGTTTCCTGGTTTTAAAACTCCCGGCTGTGGGTGCGCAGCAGTGCACATCATCCACACCTCCGCCCATCTCAGCATCTGCCACCACATTGCCGCCTCGGATTTACAGCAGTGGAGGCGCAAATAAGTGTAACGTTACCCTCCGAGGGGCAAAACTGGTGGAACAAAACAGACCACCAATTTGCCGCCTTCTGTCTAAATCCACAGAGCGAGCCACCAAAAGGACGGCAGATTGGTGGCTTACTGCCCAGAATAAAAACGGCTTGTGTTATTTTTCTACCGTTTTCATAAAAACAGAAGCAGAACTCGGACGGGGGCCTTTGTTTAATCTTAAAGGTGTCAACTGTCAGTAAAGATCTTTGTCTCCATGTCATCTATTAGATCTGGGCTCTGGTGATGAGAAAGTGAAGAAGGTGGACTGCAGGAAGTTCCTCACACCGGGCTACACCACATCTGGACATGTGGAGCTCTACACTGTATGTTCACTTCTATTTAAACCTCCCTGTTCTAAGATACAGTTAGATCGCAGCAGCGTTACCTGACTTTGTACCTGCGTGTCGCTCTTCACAGGTGAGTGTGGAGAGAGGGATGTCCTGGGAGGAGGCGACGCATGCTTGGGCAGAACAGAACGGAGCAGATGACGGCTTCTATGTACAGGTATGACCCGTGTTGGTGATGTAAAAATGTACCAGGATCGTCCTGCTCTCATTATATTGCTTTGTCAATTGATCGACTCTTGTTTAGTCAGTAAAAGATGTCGATCGTGTTTCCTGGAGCCCAATATGTCGTCCTCAGGTGTCTCGTTCTGTCCACACCACAAAGATATTAAGTTCACTGTCAGACCTTTTTAATATAAAGCTCAGTGTTCATAGAGAGCCACAGCAGACACATAATACACCTGTTTCTCAGGTTCAGAAGTGCTGCCTGTGATGAGTAAACAGATCTGTGTATTTAGTGCCCTCCAAGTCCAACATGTGCTTCATTTTCAGATGAGGAACAACAAGAAAACGGCCATTCTGGTCAAAGAGGTGAACGCCAAGAAGAGGCTGTTCCTGGTGTACCGGCCGAACACGGGCCGGCAGCTCAAACTGGAGACGTACGCGGACATCAAGAAGAAGTTTAAAAAGGTTACACAGCGTTTATTTATTGAGCTCGATGTGAGAAGAACATTTAATGATTTACATGTTGAATCATCACTTTTATGTTTTTTCCCGTCTAGGTCTTATCAGAAGACGCCAAGCAGCACTGGACTGATCAGTACAAGTCGTCAGCACAGATCTGCTCTCATGCGTATTGGTACGTGACTTTAGATCTCAGGAAAACACCAACAATGACTGTATCTGATAACACATTGTGTGTATGTGTTGGCTCTAAGGTGGCAACAAGGAGGGAGGCCACACACAGATAAAGCATGAAAAAGTAATTTTATTTAACAAAGTTTAATTAACTTATTTACAAATGAGTGGGGTGTGTAGGTAAGGAAGGAGTCAGTCATGTCAGCAGTGTGTGGATGCGTGGAAAATATGGTGAGAGTTGTGTTGTGTGGTGTGACAAACCAAACAAAGGAAGCCACAGTGTTGGGCCTGGAGCCTGCTGAGAGAGAGTGAAGCCTGGCAGAAGGCTGTCTTTTATGCCCTCTGGAGAGCCCAGCCCACATGGACAGGTATAATCACGACCCTCCCACTCTACCCTCCTAACCACTCCCCGTACCTGCAACAAAAGCAGAGGTAAACAGGTAGGCAGAGTGGGAGAGGTCGTCACAGTGTCAAATCTTCTTCCTCCAATATCTATTAAAAACACATCACTGAGTCACACTGTCGTTCCTTTAATACGGTGAACACACACAATGTAGTTTATTCTGACTTAATCCCACACACACACCCTCCTACTGCCACAAATACTCACCAGAGCATAGAGAGTGGATCAATCCGCCACTGAAAATAGTCCCCAACAAATCCACTACTTCCTCCTGTTTGATTTTAAAAACTTAAGTGAGCAGCTGTTAAAACATATCTCAAGGAAATTGAATCGAATGCAACTGGATTTGGTTTTTGTCTTGAAGACGTTTCACCTCTCATCCAAGAGGCTTCATCAGTTCCTGCTCGCTTGACTAGGCTGGGACTAGTCCGGACTAGTTTCGGACTAGTCCGGACTAGTCAAGGGACAAGCCTTTTAAAACATATTTGAGCCTTTTTTTTTTAAAATGGAGCTGTGTATTTAAAGATTTACTTCAGTTATATCATATCACCAGTTTTATCCTTTAAGCCTCACTGTCGACATAAATCACTCATCTTAGAATATGTTTTATTCAATCGTGCTGTTTGTGTGTTATTCTGCCCACAGGCGGGGGAACTGTAAGAAGGCGTCGGTGGGTCTGCAGTGTGAAGTCGGGCTTCGGTGCCGGACGTACTACGTCCTGTGCGGCTCGGTGCTCAGTGTGTGGAACGAGGTGGAGCTGGTGCTCACTCCCGTCAGCGGAGCCAACGTGAAGGTGCAGATCGTCCGCCTCAGAACAGAAGACGGGCAGAGGATAGTTGGTAAGTTGAAAGACGGCGACTCCTACAGAAATTGTTTGACGTTTTGGGAAATATGCCAAAGTGATTTCTTCCCGAGAGTTGGATAAAAAGATCGTTCTCTGATCCTCTTTTGGAACGTCAGGCCACTTTCAGCTCCCTTCGTCGTTCCCTGTCCAAGGCGACGTGTTCAGGATCTCGGCAGGTCTTAAAAACTTAAAAGCATCGAATTGATTTCCCTCTAAAAAGGCCCTTAGAGGGCGTTAAAACGTTTTAACGTCCTGTTAGATGATTTATACATCTATAAACTTAAAGCCAGATCCAGATTTTTATTTTTGTGGAGTTAAAAATCAACTTTTCTTACAAAAAGAGTCTCATTCCCAGCTCATCAAATATTGACGCTCCGATCAGCGCTCATTTGGTTTTCCAGCAGCGATTTTCCCTCGCCAAATTGAGCCAAGCTGTGTCCGCTATGGACCTGATACGGAGTAGAGCCGAGCCACGCCGCAAAACAGACTGCGGCCGACCTGTAACGAGCTCCGTGTCCCCCTCAAACAAGTGTGTCGCAGATCGACACTCAACTCATGTCTGTGCAGGAAACCTGAGTGAAAGAGGGTTTTAAAAGTCAGTGTGTTCGGGTCTCTTTAGTTTCTCTCGTCCTGTTTGTTCAGACGTCTGCTGAGTCTTACTGTTCCATCGGAGACGAGGCTTGATTGGTTTAAGACACACCTTCAAGCAGGTATCTCACGAGTAGAGGCGAGTAGAGCCAGGCCGGCAGATGTGATGGAAAAAAATACTTTTTCCCATGAGCTTAAATTATGAAAGAAGCAGCTGTAAAACAACCCTCAGTGACTCGTTTCACTATCGAATCGAATTTGATCAGTTGGTCCGATATCATTTGGAAAAACGAGAAGAGGAAGATTAAATGATTTTGTTCCCATTCAAGTTAAACCAGAAGGGAGCAGCTTTGCCTGCAGAATAAAAGAATTACTGCTCCTACTTTTTGAGTTTCCAGCCTCATATTTACCGTACAGACGTGACCGTGGGATCGATCTTCTCCTCTCACGCTCACCACAAAGTGGACCGGCCATTTCCCAAAATATCAAACCCTTTCCTTTCACTTTGTGCTGTAAATGTCAACATCCTCGGTCTCACCGGCTCGTCGTCTCTTTCATCCACAGGACTGATCATTCCAGCGAACTGTGTGTCTGCATTAATTAACAAGCTGTCGACATCGGACCAGAGCCAGCAGCTGGCCGTGCAGGAGCAGCAGAAGCGGCAGCAGCTCCACCCTCAGAGTTTCAGTCACGCACCCAACACATAGTGAGGCGGACCGCTCGGCTTCATGGGCGTCTGTCCCGTCTCCACCCCCTCGAGTTGACATCCCGGTCCGAAGGGATGTGACTCGTACGTCTCTCTCTGCACTGCAGGCTCCAGGACCGCTGTCCCCCTTGTTCTGCACCCTCACGCCCCCCTAAAGTCTCTGAGGGTCGGAGGTGTCACACCGAGCCGTGACGATCCTCAGATGTAAAGCCGTGGTTGTACAGAGAAAAGATTTCAGGGTTTCCTTTTTTTTTTTTTTTGTTTTAAATCTCCAGAGACTCGTGTTCTCACCTAGAGAGATTTGACGGGTGACGTTTTGTCCTCTGACATTCAGAGTGGAAAGATTTGTTGATATATTGACGGAGTTGAAACCTTTTTAGAGGGCGCGTTGGCCCGTGGCTGTCGAGTTCTCCGCTCCTCACCCACGCTGAGACGTTTAGTCCGGACTACCTGGTGTGAAGCAAAGACTTTCTCTTGGTTCAGATCAAAGGTGGCGGAGACAGAAGACCGGCACGTCTCTGAAAGTCTGAGATCTAAAGAATAAAAATCAGAATTGGGGAAAAGAAAAAAGTCTGAGAACTACCTTGATTCATTAAAGGGTAACTCCACCAATTTGGTATAAAGTCTTTTGTGGCTCCAAAGGAAGCTGCCTTCAGTGAAAACCCAGTGCCTACATTACCCATAATGCATCTTAGCAACTGAGTGACATCACTGGAGGAACTCACAGCAGCTTCCTCCGGAGCCACAACAGGCTAGAACTTCCCAAGACCTGTAAACACGCACGAATGTGGAAAACTGGTGGATTTACCCTTTAAAAAGAGGACATTTAATGCTTAAATACAATCTGATATTAATATATGATGAAAACTGTCAGCTGGTTGCTCCTCTGACATGATTCAGCACTAATGTAGAGAGAGAACTTATTCGCTCACAGCGACGACAAAGCCCAAAAATTTCCTCATTGTGAGAATCCACAAACATCGTAATCAGACAAGTTTGTCTTTCTCTTTCCTTCTTTTCTTTTTTTGTTTGCACATGGCTCTCAAATTAATCAAATTTCCTTTTTTATTTGGGTAACGTAACATTTAAAGGACAGATTCACAGTTTTTCAAGCCTGTCTTTTAGGGCTGCACGATGCAGTTACAAAAAAGACGATCTAAGAAGGAAAGAGGTCAAACAAAAATGTCCTCTTTCCTTCTGTTATAATTCCTCTGGTTCACACCGACCCTGAAGAGATGGAGGACAAAACACACTGTCCTCTCGTATGAAACGTGTATTTAAAGGTTAATCTGAACTCACTGTGACGCTCCAGCAGTCTGAGATGAAGTGGAGATCTAAATTAATTTTAGGACAAGATTCCCTGTTAATGTTTCCAGGTTTAGCTGAAGTTTAGGGGCAAAGAGTAAAAGACAATGACATGATTGGTCTCAGACTGCTGAAGCCTCGTATTGACTCGTGATTAACTACGTTTCTGCACAGATTGAGGTGACGCAGTGAAGAGAAAGCATCTCTAAAGGTCTGTGTCGAACAGGAGGAATGACAGGAATTCCAACCGATGTCGGTGTTTTTAAGACCGGCTGAACGGATCGTTTCACAGCAGGGAGTTTTGTCACCTTTGCCTCCGTATCGGTACAAACAGCTGCTGCAGTCAGGCGCCTCCAACAAAGATTTGGTTATTTTAGTGCCCGCGCTCTCCGGTGGTTTCTATTTAAAGAAAAAATGTTTCCCAAAGATAAATATTGAAACAGTAACTTTGTGTAACCAGACATTTCATCACAGATGAAGCGATGGCCACACTTTGACTTTAAGTCTCCTTTTTTATGATAAATGGTTTGAATCAACAGTTACAGCTGCTCACATGAAGACATGTTTTATATTATTACAACCGTATGTTTCTTTGTCATTCATTAGGAGCATCCAGCAAACAGAAACCTAAAGGAACAGTTCAGCCAAAACTGAATATCCAGTCGTCATCTCCTCCGTCCATGCTGATATAAAGTCAGGTGAAGTTTTCTGAAGTCCACAGAACATTTCTGGAGCTTCACAGAAACCCAAAGTGATTTTAAAATACCTTGACCGCACATCAACGGTGTAAATAACGTCTTTCAAATCAATTTGGGATCTCTGAGCTTCTGGAGGAGCTGCGCAACCATTTAGTTTGTTGGTTTGTTTTATCTCACCCCTTTTTCTTTAAATAAAAATGATCCTCGGTCGAGCTCGCACACCCAAAAGCTGAAGTGAAGACTTCAGCTTTTAAAAAAAGGGTGTAAATAACGTCTTTTCTAACCAATTTGGGATCTCGGGGCTCTCTGGAGATTACATCTGACAAGTCTCCAGCTGCTTCAGCTGTTTTACTGTGAAGCTCCAGAAATGTTCTGTGTTCTACGAGACTTCACCCGACTTTATATCAGCATGTAGGGAGGAGATGATGATGACTTAATTTACATGTTCGGGTTGAACTGTTCCTTTTTAAAACTACTGATAAAGTGAGTCACAAACCATTTATTAAATGTTAAAAAACCCACCTTTGGTCTTTACCTCGATGTCAGGTGTGATGTCTGTGACACTAACCGTCATCCAAACGAGAGGAAACAGATATTTTACAGCCGAGGGAAGTGTGAGAACTGTGAAATGCATGTCCGTATCAAAGACCATCACTTCTTGATTTTTAAAACAGGTTTCAGAGCCGGTTTCTGCAGCGCTGTGCTCTGCTCGGATGTTAATCTGTTTTTTATTATTTTGTGGCATTTTTAAATGGACTTCTGCTCAGGGGTTAGACTCATACAAAGACCCTCGTTGAAAAACAAACGTATCTTGAGATGCATGACCATAACTCGAATGCTCCTTCTATACCTCCGCTCGGTGACGTCGCTCTGTGGCTCTGTGGTTCGCTGTGTTTACAGTCGTCACAGCACGTGTCTTCTCTCTCCGCTTTCTCCGGCCGAGTTGTAATTAAAAACGGACGATCGCTTCTGTCGAGTAGTTGTTACCTCCTCAGCCTCCTCCTCAGTCCTCTACTGCATCGTACTAGATCTGCACTGGAAGGTTCAGACCAAAAAGTCTGCACACGTGAGCTGATGATTAAAGTCGACCTGTGGAATTAGTTCATGTTATTAGCTGTGTATTCTCTTCTGCTCTTGATTGACGCATTCAGAAACAAGTAAAAAAAATAAAATAAATAGGAAGAAGTCTTTGTATCATACCGATGTGCATTTTGTACACTTTGTAAAAGGATCAAACTGAGATTCTCCCCGCAGCACATCTCAAAACTGTCGGACAAGAGCAGCTCTCTGATTGGAAGTCACATCTCTGAACTTGAATGTTCTGCAAACAAACGGGCTCGGTGGTTCTGACGTCGTCTGTCGGGACGTCGTGTTCCGAGCTGCCGACTCGTTGGTCACTTTGTTTCTGGATGCCACAGCAGATCGTCTCCTCTGAAGTCGAATAACACTTGAAGGACTTGTTGTTTTTTTTTTTTGTTTTTTTTCTTTTATCGTTGCACGAGTTGCACTACTGACGGAGTTGTACAAATATTCAACATGACCTGTACATGGATGAGTGCTATGCTCAATAAAGCTTGGTATACTTCTACCTGCTGGTGCTTTTTATTTGTGACACAGAGCTTCAACCTGCCTCCTGACACCTTATATTTAATTATACAACATTTTATAAATTGAGACATGATCCAACATGAGTTAATGTTCATCTCTGCTGAAGTTTAAAGTTTTTATACGCATATTGTACATTTAGTAAACAACAGGTCGACTGATTATCTCTTTTAAAGTGATTGCAGATTAAATAAATTAAAAATGTGGCATGTAATCTGCAAAGTAACTGAAGTTCTCAAGTGAGTGAGTGAAAAGGTGAGGTAAGTCGAGTAAATGTATTTAGTTACTTAGTTGTTTGTATCGTTGGAGCTGAAAAACAAATAAATTAATCATTAGAAATAAAATCTTACGAAGGTTTTTGTGTGTTCTTCTGGTACTTTCACTTCTTCCACCACTGATAATATAATATATATAATATAATATTTACTGTGGGTCTGATTTGTGTGTTTGAGTGCTGAAAAACAATATTTAAAAATCAAAACTTGCTCATCTTTTGTGTTGTTCTGGTACTTTTACTCGAACAAATGATCTGAAACTATCTTCCACTGCTGCTTTTTTGCCAATTTCATAATGAAACTACATAAAATACACATGTTTTTGCTTATTTTTTCATATTAAAACTGTTGATTTAGTGCACATTGACCAAAACACATGTTGAAGTCAGCCTCTGGTATCTGCTCCTTTGTTATGGGGGGTCCTCTCTCAGCTCAGAGGCCCCCAGGTCAGGACTCTGAGGGGGGGCAGGACTGGGCCACAGCTCCCACCATGTGGCCTGATGGGACAGACTGACTCCTGCTCATCTCCTGGAGCCACATGCCTGCAGAGGATCCTCCTGCTCACCTTCTTTCTTCTTTATTTTTTTTAATGTTGAAGCTACAGATTCTCATGTGAAGCAATGGATGCGCCCCCACAGACAAAGACAGGTATCTGCAAACTGCCTCCAGCTGCTGCTTTTCTTTATATGTGTGTGTGTGTGTGTGTGTGTGTGTTCCTCTCAGAAAAGCTCACACTTTCACACAACAAAGACATTTTTTTTTCTTTCCCCCACAACACAAACTCATCCGGGTTAATGTGAGTGTTTCACCTCTGGTTGGATTCACCCGGGCGAACACGACTTTAAAAAAAACAAAAAAAACACCACGTTCTGACTTAAATGTGCCGTAAATGTAAAATGTAAATGCATTAAGGACACTTCAGCAACGTGAGAGGACAAAAAGTCACACGGCGACGCGCGAGCACTTTTTTCTAAACACTGTCTTTTTATTAAAAAGTGTTGTTTAAAGTCGACTTTTCGCGACCGGCTGCCGAGAAAATCCGCGAAACGCGTGAAACCGTGTGTGAAATCCGTCTCTTTCTGCTGGAAATCACGTTTTTACCGTCTTTTTTTTTTTTTTTTTCCTTCACATGATAACCCGCAATGGATAGTATCAGTGTTAGAAAGCATAGTGGGTGTCAATATAAAGTGACGGCCATATTTGCCGGTGCCGCTGTTGTAAACAAAAAGTGAGAGACAGACGCTTCACTGAATTTCGGGTCATTTTTATTTCTTTAATTTACAATGTCTCTGGGAATGTCTTATAAACCCAATGTCCATCAGCACATTCCGGGAACTTCTGGGAACCAGGGTAAGGAGAAAAAACGGGGGAAATCAAAGTATCCGTCCGTTAAATCGAGTGTTAAATTCGGGGTCTCGGAGAATACCTGGAGAAAGACCGTGTCTGTAGTTTTTGTCCAGTTATATATATAGGGTCAGATCCTGGGAGCTAGGCTAATTCATATCCGCCATTATTACTAATGTAAAAGAGCGCCATCCGCGGTATCAGTCGGCCGAGAAACACGGCCGGGATGCGAGGCGAGACGGCGGCGGTTCGTAAAATGCGATTCTCCGTCGTCCCGGGTCCTGGTCCCGCCGGGTGGGAGCCGTTACGCGGTGACAAAAATGTATCACTTGTGTCTTCTTGAGCCAGCCTTGTTCCGTTTCCTCCATGATGCTCCTCGGTCGGAGCTGCTGATTGATCTGCCTCTCAATTTTTTTATGACTCTTCGAGGACATCTCGCGTCGGAGGGTGAATATTACAGCCGAACAAAGCAGCAGGGGAGCGGCGTGCGGGGAGGACGAAACCCCCTCACCAGACTCCGTTCACTTTTATGGGAATTTAAGGGTCTCGGCGAAAAGCGAAAACTTTTCTGTACGGATGAGTCCAACGCTGGCTTATTTCGGGCGGGCAACAAATTTTTTTTTTTTTTTTAAAGTATAAAGAATCTATTAATTGATTAGTTGATACAAACACAATAATGTTTTTGAGTTTGAATATTACAGTCGAACAAAGTAGCAGGGGAGTCCTCCCCTCAGGACAAAACCCTCACCAGACTCCGTTCATTTTTATGGGAATTTAAGGGTTTCGGCAAAAAGCGAAAACTTTTCTGTACGGATGAGTCCAACGCTGGCTTATTTCGGGCGGGCAACAAAATTTTTTTTTTTTTTTTAAAGTATAAAGAATCTATTAATTGATTAGTTGATACAAACACAATAATGTTTTTGAGTTTGAATATTACAGTCGAACAAAGTAGCAGGGGAGTCCTCCCCTCAGGACAAAACCCTCACCAGACTCCGTTCATTTTTATGGGAATTTAAGGGTTTCGGCAAAAAGCGAAAACTTTTCTGTACGGTTGAGTCCAACGTTGCCTTATTTTGGGGGCCAACATTTTTTATTTTTTTAAAAAAGTATTTTGAAACTACTCATTGATTAATTGATACAAACACAATAATGATTTTGAGCTTGAATATTACAGTCGAACAAAGCAGCAGGGGAGTCCTCCCCTCAGGACAAAAACCTCACTAGATTCCGTTCATTTTTATGGGAATTTAAGGGTTTCGGCAAAAGCGAAAACTTTTCTGTTAGGATGACCCCAATGTTGCATTATTTTGGGGCCAACTAAAAAATCGATTAGCTGATTTAAAAATGTTTTTTAATAAAATAAAACTGTGAGGGAGGACAAAACCTCACCAAACTCTGTTCATTTTTATGGGAATTTAAGGTCTTTGGCTACGTATTGATCGATTAGTTGATTAAAAAAAAAAGAATGATAATGTGTTGGAAGTTGAATGTTACAGTCGAACAAAGCAGCAGGGGAGTGATGTCAGTGGAGGACAAAACCCCCTCACCAGACTCCGTTCACTTTTATGGGAATTTAAGGGGCTCGGCAAAAAGCGAAAACTTTTCTGTACGGTTGAGTCCAACGTTGCCTTATTTTGGGGGCCAACATTTTTAATTTAAAAAAAAAAAGTATATTGAAACTACTCATTGATTAATTGATACAAACACAATAATGTTTTTGAGTTTGAATATTACAGTCGAACAAAGCAGCAGGGGAGTCCTCCCCTCAGGACAAAAACCTCACCAGACTCCGTTCATTTTTATGGGAATTTAAGGGTTTCGGCAAAAGTGAAAACTTTTCTGTTAGGATGACTCCAATGTTGCCCTTTTTTTGGGGGGCCAACAAAAAAAAAACGATTCGCTGATATAAAAGAATAAAAACGTTGGGGGAGGACAAACCGTCACCAAACTCCGTTCATTTTTATGCAGATTTAAGGTCCCTAGCAACGTATTGATTGATTAGTTGATTTGAAATAAATGAATGATAATGTGTTGGAAGTTGAATATTACAGCTAAACAAAGCAGCAGGGGAGCGGTGTCAGTGGAGGACGAAACCCTCACCAGACTCTGTTCACTTTTATGGGAATTTAAGGGTTTCGGCAAAAAGCGAAAACTTTTCTGTACGGTTGAGTCCAACGTTGCCTTTTTTGGGGGGGCCAACAAAATATTAATTTAAAAAAAAGTATATAGAAACTATTAATTGATTAGTTGATACAAACACATTAATGTGTTTGAGTTTGAATATTACAGTTGAACAAAGCAGCAGGGGAGCGGTGTCAGTAGAGGACAAAACCCCACCAGACTCTGTTCATTTTTATGGGAATTTAAGGTCTTTGGCTACGTATTGATCGATTAGTTGATTAAAAAAAAAGAATGATAATGTGTTGGAAGTTGAATGTTACAGTCGAACAAAGCAGCAGGGGAGTGATGTCAGTGGAGGACAAAACCCCCCTCACCAGACTCCGTTCACTTTTATGGGAATTTAAGGGTCTCGGCAAAAAGCGAAAACTTTGTACGGTTGCGTCCAACATTGCCTTATTTTGGGGGACAACATTTATTATTTTTTTTAAGTATATTGAAACTATTAATTGATACAAACACTATAATGTGTTTGAGTTTGAATATTACAGTCGAACAAAGCAGCAGGGGAGTCCTCCCTCAGGATTGCCTTTTTTCGGGGGCCAACAAAATTTTAAAAAATAAATAAATAAATAAATTAGTTGATACAAACACAATAATGTGTTTGAGTTTGAATATTACAGCTAGACAAAGCAGCAGGGGAGCGGTGTGAGGGGACGACAAAAACCCCTCACCAGACTCTGTTCACTTTTATGGGAATTTAAGGGTTTCGGCAAAAAGCGAAAACTTTTCTGTTAGGTTGACTCCAACGTTGCCTTATTTTTCGGCTAACTATAAATCGATGAACTGATTCAAAAAAATAAAAATAAAATAAAAACTGTGTGGAGGACAAAACCTCACCAAACTCTGTTCATTTTTATGCAGATTTAAGGTCTTTAGCAACGTATTCATCGATTAGTTGATTTAAAAAATAAGCGATAACGTGTTCGAAGTTGAATATTACAGTCGAACAAAGCAGCAGGGGAGCGGCGTGCGGGGAGGACGAAACCCCTCACCAGACTCCGTTCACTTTTATGGGAATTTAAGGGTCTCGGCGAAAGCGAAAACTTTTCTGTTAGGTTGAGTCCAACGTTGCCCTTTTCTTGGGGGCCAACAAAATAATAATTTTAAAAAAAAGTATATAGAAACTATTAATTGATTTGTTGATACAAACACATTAATGTGTTTGAGTTTGAATATTACAGCTAGACAAAGCAGCAGGGGAGCGGTGTCAGTGGAGGACAAAAACCTCACCAGACTCTGTTCACTTTTATGGGAATTTAAGGGTTTCGGCAAAAGCCAAAACTTTTCTGTTGGGATGATTCCAACGTTGCCTTATTTTGGGGCCAACTAAAATATCAATGAGTTGATATAGAAAAATATAAATAAATTAAAAACTGTGGGGGAAGACAAAACCTCACCAAATTCCATTCATTTTTATGCAGATTTAAGGTCTTTGGCGATGTATTGATCGATTAGTTAATTTAAAATAAATGAATGATAATGTGTTGGAAGTTGAATATTACAGTCGAACAAAGCAGCAGGGGAGCGGTGTCAGTGGAGGACGAAACCCTCACCAGACTCTGTTCATTTTTATGGGAATTTAAGGATTGTAACTTCTTTTAATCTAAAGCGAAAACTTTTCTGTTAGGTTGACTCCAACGTTGCCTTATTTTGGGGCCAACTAAAAAATCGATTAGCTGATATAAAAGAATAAAAACGTTGGGTTCTCCAGTTTGAAGATGCACCTCGGGTCCTGAGAGGGTATTTTCCCCTGTCTTCTGACATTTTGTTGTCTACATAGTTTAATTATGTATTGATGAAGATTAAAAAATGTTAGTTGCAGCCCTTGGTAATGTAGATGTGGCTGTTTTGGTCCTCCTGGTCTTGACTGATGCCGTCTTGTGTTTTCTGAACAGTTGGAAGCCTCCAGTCTCCCTCAGCAGCGAACCTGGCCACGTTGCAGCAGTCCTACAGGCCGCTTCTGAGCGACTATGGACCTCCATCTCTGGGATTCTCACAGGTAACTGAGCTTAAACTGACACAGACTAAACCACACAGGGATTTCATCAAGCTTCTGCCTGTTTTAAATGGAAACAAATGGACTTTTACCTGTAGTGGAGTATTTTCACAGTGTGGGATTGACACTTTTTCTTCACCCAAAAATGAAAATTCAGTCATTATCTTCTCAGCCCCATGCTGATAGAAAGTCAGGTGAAGTTTTGAAAACATTCACAGCCAAACAGCATTTCAGCTTAACAATCAAAGTAGCTGGAGACTTGTTATAAAATGTAAAAGAACAACTGGAAAAAGAAAAAAAATGACTCCTGACATGCGGTCAAGCTTGTGACAATTAGCTTATCAATTCAGGATCTCGGTGCTTCAGGAGACTTGGATGACACCAGACGAGCTGTATGGAGCCATTTTCAGTTTTTTCTCGGTTGTTTCTTTACTGTTAAAACAACAGCCAGAAATGTTTTGTGGATGATGAAACTTCACCTGACTTTCCATCAACATGGAGGAAGGAGATACAAGCCGTTTACAATCTGCCGTCCTTTTGGTGGCTAGGTCCGCGGATTTAGACAGAAGGCGGCAAATTGGTGGTCTGTTTTGATCCGCCAATTTGACGCCTCGGAGGGTAACGTTACACTTATTTCACCTCCATTGCTGTAAATCCGAAGCATTAATGTGCCGGCAATTGCATGAGATGGGCGGAGGTGTGGATGACGTGCACTGCTGCGCACCCACAGCCGGGAGTTTTAAAACCAGGAAACAGCTGATCACAGCAGTCAGTTCGTCACTTCATCCACCAAGATGAGCAGCTGGAAAGCCGCTGAGATCCGGGAGATGCTAGCGTCTCCTCGCTCTCTGTAGCTGTCTTGGTTGTCCGCTTGTTGTTGTAGCGGCGAGCTAATAGCGGTCGCTGACTTTCAAATTAAAAGCCCCCCGCTAAGAACCCAGTTCTAAACTCCGATGGGGTGCAATGTAAAGCTCTTATTTTGAAGACAAATTCGACCTGCTTCTCTTCACGCCCAACTTCCTGCTTCACGTCACGTCACATGTTGACGCCTACCAGAGGAGGAAAAGTGGAGGCTTTGTGGAAAAGGAGGAATATTACACCTCCCTTTTAGACAGACAAGGAGGCACATTGCAGCCTT